>JAQGAF010005380.1:0-12178 GCA_034687865.1 Kryphioiulus occultus | reverse complement strand
CAATAATTATAAGGTAAGAAATATTTACATAATATAAATAAATAGTAAGGTGACAAATTGAATGAAAACTAGCTTATAACTTTTTTAATTTTCGTAGCTATCAATAACATTAAATTTGATAAATGACGTTTCATCTATTGAAATGTTTATCCAAATATTTACTTTTTTTAATTTATCCAAATTGTTGTTTCCTTCATATTTAAAAAGCATAGGGCACCTGAACCTCATTAGGCCAAACAATGAATACATTTGTATTGTTTAAAAAGTTAACTCACAAGCAAAAAATTCGGGCCACCTGCAAGAATCGAGTAATAGTGTGGTTTTCTCAGAAACCAAATATCCGATTTAATATTGGAAAAAAAATGTATTTTGTAGACAAATTATAACTAAGCATTGCCATAAATCAAAAATGCGCAAGGACGCTAATGGGGTTTATTAATTTTCCTTGGCCTTGCTCGAGACATCCAAAGGTCTAAATATATACCCTTTGAAAACCTTCAACCTTCATTGTTGACACCACCCTTGCAACAAATGGCACAGGGGTCACGTGCGTTCGAAAAGGCCAATTATGCCTGTAGAGGTTGCTCTGACATCCAGCCACCATTCCCCGAGGAGGTGCGCGGACGCAGAATCGGGAATCAAAACTTTTTCAAAGTTTGCAAAGATAAGAAAATGTTGCACAGGCTCAGATAGGTTTGCTTTGGCTAACCCTAGTTGTATTCGCCGTGAGAGATGACGTCAGTGTCTGGAATTACCATTTGTGATAATGACGTGACTAGATAGTTAGGAATAATTTTTTCGAACAAGAACGATTTGAACTTTTGATGGGGGGTTGGGGACAAAGACTGACAATGATAATGGCTGTAAAACAGACTATAAAATGACTAAAATTGTTTTCTACACTTACACACAAGCAAAAAAGTCGGGCCACCTGCAAGAATTGAGTAAAAGTGTGGTTATCTCGGAAACCAAATATCCGATTTAATATCGGAAAAATGTGTATTGTAGACAAATTATTTCTCTTTTAATTCGCCTAATTTGCATAAAAATCCGATATGCATATTTGAGGCGTAAAATATCGAACTTAAAGCAACCCAAATTTGCATTATTTATGACATATGCATTATCGTCCCTCTGTGGTTATAAACGTGTTTCTGAATGCAATTTGATTATCAGAGCTTAATTAATTAATTAACGCATATCCAGACATATTGTTAATCAGAAACCAAATATCCGATTTAATATCGGAAAAATCACGGGTACATGTACACAGATACTGCATTTCGTTTCATGACACCACCAAATCGTCAATGTTAATGTCAGGTACTCAGGGTCTTCGATAGCTAATCATCTTATCTGTAGAGGGAAATTAGGACTGGAAAGGGGAAATGCTAATTTGTTTTCAATTTTTACTTATTTTAAAAAAAAAAAGCAATAATTAACGTCCGCCCTGTCTGCCTGTTGGGCAATTTGAACGAAACGACTAGTGACGTCAGCTAGTCTCGCACCCCCGACCGGACCCTCCGGCCAAATGGGTGCCAAAGACTTCACTTGGTCCGCTTTACTGTATCCTAAATGTATTTTTAGTTAACGTTAAAAGGATGTGCTGTGGTACTGGATGAGGTTAGACCTAATACTCAAGAGACATGTACCTGAGAATAAACGCTATAATTAAAAAAATAAAAAACGTGGTTACACAGAGGGCGACACCTACAGTTCATATGAGAAATATGCATACATGTACACTGTATGTAATCTGGTTTTCCATTATCGAGTTGGAAACACACAGCCATTACCCAGTTTCTGAAGCTACACTAGTGTGCAAAACAATCGACACATCTGCATGAATGGAGTAAAAATGTGTCTTTGTCAGAAATCAAATGTCCGATTTAAAATCGGAAAAAAATGTTTTGTAAACAATTTATTCCTCTGGATAATTCGCCTAATTGCATAAAAATTCGATATGCAAATTTGAGGCGTAAAATATCGAACCTAAAGCAACCCAAATTTGCATTATTTATGACATATGCATTCTCGTGCCTCTGTGTTTATAAACGTGTTTCTGAATGCAATTTGATCATCAGAGCTTAATTAACACATATCCAGACATATTGTTAATTAATGGCTTCTCGATAAAATGACCACCCTACATCAAAAGTAGCCTCACAAGTTGTACAGCTATTCTCCAGAGAAACTCAGCAGAAATCATTTTCACACTAGGAATAAATTGTCTACAAAACCCATTTTTCCGATTTTAAATCCGACATTTGGTTTGTGAGAAAAACACAATTTTTTACTCGATTCTTGCAGGTGGCCCGAATTTTTTGCTCGTAAGTGTAGTAAAAAGAAAGCTGTTCACTTAAAAACGCCTGAATTCACGAGATACAAATTATATTTTACGGTTTTAATACTTTATCAGTGAATATCATATGCTCCAAAGATTTTTGGTAGAGCATAGGCTTTAACACTCTCGTGCACATTTCTCATAGTATAATCCAAAGAACATTCATTTTTCTTGTAGGGTGTAAATAACACAAATCCACGACTTAGTATTCTTAGAATTACGAATGCCTGATGATGGCATTTCTATTTATTACTGGATTAAAACAACTTAATTCCTCGACAACAATTTTGGCTGCGACCCAGTAGGTCTTCCATAGCGCTGTTAAATTTTACGACCTTATGCAATATATTGACTGGGGGAAGATTAATGACAGTTTTCTCATTATGCTCAACAAATAGGGTGGGATAATCGCTTTAAAAATTCCGGTTTTATAGTGTGTGTACGCTGGAGCGCCTTAATTGATAAACCCAAGGCTGAAATCCACTAATCACTGAACCGTTAAATACCAGCTTGACATGACAGACAATTGCAAATTCCGAAAAATCCAACAAAGCCTTAGTTTCCTGGCAATGCTGGAAAGAAGTCGTGTTGCAGTTGCTGCTAACCATCGTTAACACGACCGTAAAATGGGAAAACACAATATGATGGACAATTAAAAAGCGATAAAGTCTCAAACAGAATCGATATTTCCAGTCAACTGAACAATTGAAGAACTACTGTAATTGCAATACTGCCAGACGATGTTTTCAACTTTTTGAAAAGTGTCTTATGTACACATGTATATCAAGTGATTGTTCTGGGTCACAGGGTGATCATAGTCTTTCCATCAATACAAAAATTAATTAAAAACCCGTTAAGAGTTGCTAGGAACGAATTTAGGAAAAAAGTATAGAACGACCTGGAAAGTTTTTATCCGTGCTGGAGAGCCAGCACGCGGCGCTGTAATCGCTTGAATGGAAACTTGCATCTGCATAGGAAATCTTCAAGATGGCCACTGGTATCATGTGACTAGATCGCCAATCAATCTTAAGCACAATTTCTGAATGATTTTCTGCAGTGCGAAAATCTTTTTCAAATTCAAATTTCTATTCAAATTGCGCTTAACACTGAAACACAGCGAAAACACATTTAGCTTTTACCCCCACAGACGCTATTTTTGATTCTAGCGGTTGCAGCGCCTCCTGCTGGTACTCCCTGTGAGTCAAATACTTTAAATTAAAAGCTTCAGGAATTCTAGTTTGTCCAAAATTTGGTTCTTATAACTAACAGTCTAACAGTTCATTAAAAATTGATTTTTTTAATGAGGGCAGTACTTCATGGCCACCCTGTATACAATGTGCATGTAAATAAACACAGGGCGTATTCTTTCAACATGATAAATACAGACTAATGCAATCTGCATTTAGAGTGCAGACATTTGAAACACAAATGAATTGGTATGTCGACTTCAAACCAGCAGCCTTAATATTTGTTTTATGCGAAGTCTTGGCTGTACATTCGCTACTAAATTTTCGTTTCTTTTTCTTATGCCTAAACAATATTACAGATGATAATTATGCACATAATTAAGCCCGAGGCAATGCGCATTTTCAGTTAAACATTTCAAAGAAGTAGTTTTTTCTCGATTTGATCTTTGGGGACAGGATAACTGAGGGGTTACCTAATCGTGGTGTCAGTTTCGTTGGCAGGGATCTTCATACCAATCACATGATGAAACATTTACATGTATTTGAGTTTTCCAACTAACCACATTCCCAGCTAGCCCGGAACATGCCATTTACGAGAAACTGACACGCTTTCCTTATCACGTCAATTCACGTGTTTTTCACTTGATTTTTTACCCAATAAAACGTTTGCCGGTTTCCCTACATCTTCCACAAGGCCAGTCAATAACGGAAACTTCATTTTCTCTGTTATCATGCCGTTGCCATGGAAGCACGTAACAATTTCACCGATCTATTTTGAAGTTTCCCATTCGATTGTTACTCGTTACTTATTGAGGGCCCCACCTGGTGGCAAGTACACCAAGGTGGCGGAGTAAACGCTAATCACATATGATAAATAGTTGGCGTTACCTTGGCGTAATTCGTTGTTTTCGCATAACTGATTCATGATGTACATGGCAGGCCCAAGATGCATCTGGAAAGATTCCCTCCTGGTCTTCTGAAGGCAGGCGACGGCGAAGTCATGGAGGCATTTCATCCCCTTGGTGAAATCTCTGACATAACGAAAAGTAATGGCATGCAAATGAATGACATTGAACAGGCAATATAACAATCACCTGCTAATGATCGTCTTACTTGAGCTATTCACTATGAGATAAGCGAGTGAAGTTAGCATTTTACGCCATCTTGAAAAACGCAATATGGAATTGATGAAAAAGGACTTGATCTGAATGTTACAACCCTTGGGCTGTACATGCATGCTGCGGAGCAATGCGTGTTTGCCCATCTCTGGGGGAACCCAAATTCAAGAGCAGACCATTGCCACATTCTCTCTAAATTTAGTAAGAACAAACACAACTGCCCATCTATTTGCTTCATTAATTCAGAAACAAGTACATGTACAACTTTTCATAATGTGCATTCGAGAAGTTGTTAAAACGAAACGCATTCCGGGGAATTAGCAGACGCACACACGTTTCAAAAACTAGTTTCGAATGCAGAGGCCTATTTTATCGGGGTCACACTGCGGCATCGAATGGAATTTTTGAACGTTTAAAGTTAAAATGTCTCAGAAAGGAGTAATTCATTGATTCATAATTGCATTCAATAGAATAACATGTTTCGCGAATTTAAGATGTTTATCAAATTTCAACCTTTTAGGACGTCAGAAAGTAGGTTAAAATGATTTCACAAAAGTTGAAAACAGACGATGAAACACATTAAGTTAAAATAAAGGTTGTAAAAAAGAACTTTCAACGTACGAGCACACGGCGGTCAGTTCCTCTAAGTTGGTGGGCATTTTGGTGGTATTATTACTCAAAACCCCAATTTCGTTCAAGCAGTTGTCCATGGCGGAAGTGCCACCGGAACAGTAGTCAGATTGGGTAACAGTCCCGGACACTAGAATGTAGAAGAACGCAAATTAATTTCCCCTTTTAGCAATTCAAATTACAACTGCATGACGTTGGCATTAGTGTCGACATTTTGTCCAATTTTATCAGCAATTTGCATACTATGTTAATCCTACTTTCTAATTTACTTAGTAGCTCGTGAGAGAAAGTAACTAAATGAATCAGCTAGGTGTCGGCTATCTGGGCTTGTCCAAGACAATGTCAGGAATTGCCACCAGGTGAAACTCCTTAAATGTCGGTTGTAAAAGAAAGGATGAAAATGTCATTTTAATGGGCACAAAACCTCCTTAGTTCCTTCAAAGATCAACTTTTCAACTGGCGCCATGAACATCTAACCTTGGCCTTAATATGTGCAGTGCCTCCATCTAACGCATAATGCTTGCGAAGGCAAATAAACAGATAACAAGGACGACTTACATAACAAAAAAACGTCTGTGGAACATTAAGTTGATGAAAATGCAGTTGAACGGTCGTATGCAACGAAATGAAATTCGTAGGAAACGCACTAATTAAGCTCTTATATCTTTCTTGACTTTTCATATTTGAAATAGAACCTAAGCAGCTATGAAGTCAAAATCTGCATCACAAAACTGAAATTATATTAGAAATCTGAAGTATGTGCAAGTATTTAATTTCTAAAGTGATCTTTCCATGAAATTCTAAAGAGTGCAAACATACCATTTTCAATTTAAAATGCCTATTCTTTGATTGGATACGACAATGTCCGTAGATGCACTGAATGATAGAATGCATTCTACCGTTACATGTACGTATCCCTCCCACTACAGTACTCTAAAACATTTTTTACCAAAACCCGCATTAAGATTTCTTTTCGCAGAAGTTCGTTCGTATATCTCACTAGATCAATAAATAAAACAAATAACCGTTAAATAATAGCGAGGCTGCAGTTTTTCATGTACCTATACTTAGCTCAAATCGCATTAGCAAATCATTCAGTAAATCCGAAGTCAGTTTTATTGAGTGATTTTTACTTGAATCAATATGGTAGCTCCGAGACAATTTTGCTGTGGGGTTTCTTTTTCGCAAGGATTATCAGTTCAATTTTGAAAATAAATATTTGAACAAGGAACAATTTGAAGTCCTGTGGATAGCCAGATAACCGGTTGCACCATTCTCTGCTTGTTATCGTCATGGGTAATCGACTTTTAAAGGACATCAAATCTCCCAAGAGCATTTTAATTTACTTCTAATAACTCAAAAAATATAAAAAAGACTCAGGTTGGTAATTTCACTTAGATGGCAAATATGTTTACAGCAATTTTTTCGCATCTTCAGACTTTAGTTGCTGACCTCTCCGATATTTATGAAACCAGCAAACGTAACGTTGAAATAATTTTGATTGGAAATATTGTACTTTATATTATGCTCTGCTGCACAAAATATTTATATTTCAATTCACGCAATTAAGCCATTTTCCCCGTTTTTTTGTGTCTAACCTGACACCTGACGTAATACAGTATATTTATTCAGCTGCCCATGCATCCGCCAGCTTACAAGCTGTCAGAAGAAGCCCACCGTCTCATCATATCCATGTATCTATACATGTACTGTACATGTACATGAATGGCGGAGCAGAGCATAATGAAAAGTACAGCCTTTTTATTTTGTGCAAAAGAAAAAAAATGCGCGAAATATAGGAATAAATGATATTTCTTTAAAATTCTCGTTGTTAGTTTTGCTACTGATGTTTTTTTTTCCAAACTTAAATTCAGAAAGATTTACGATTGATTTTTCTCATAAGTATGCTGGAGTATCCAATTAAGTTTAAGATAATCATTGATAATTTCTCAGTATCTCCTTATGCGGACCGACACCATAATCCATAATTTAATAAGGAGGCTATACCCTGCACTTTAATAAAAACGCCCTTCAATCTTTAATAGAAGATAAGCTTTCGCTTTTTTGTTTAAATTTGTTTATGACACTACCATTAAGCGGAGAACATACATGTATGTATAGTTCATCTACGATAATCCATGCGTGGCTTCTAATAACCCACCATGATAAACCCCAATTTGGATGCATCTTTTTCGAAAATGAAAATGGCATACAGGAGGATTTACAGTAAATTAAGAATTCACGATGCTTCTTACAACAGCTGTCAATAAACCCTGAATTTACTGGAGGGAGCCTTGAAATGTTTTTATTTATAAGAGGAAATAAACTTTAAGGCGTTCAAGGGCAATTCAACATTCAACGAATGACGAGTCAATGGGGGTTTGCGATTAGCGATTTCACTTGTCACCAAAACGCTGCCAAAACAAGAAAAGTAGTGAACGAATAGCAAAGCTTACCTTTCAAAACTGTTGCAAGAAGCCAGAACGTTCCGAAATGGTTGTTGAGGTTAAATCCGACGCTTCGCCGCATTTCCATCGCAAGACTCCAACAAAACAAAACGACAAATTAAATCAAATTAAATATCGAAAATAAAAAATTCAAAAATTTGCGCGCTCAAGAACGGACGTGAGCTTGAGTAAACTCAGCGAATGCTTCAATCAAAAAGATGAGTGTCGTAAAACCGACTGTGTTGGCTCCGCTTATTTCAGCGTTTAAAAGGTGGTCTTAATTAAAACATAGCCAACGTGATAATCCCAACGTCGAGTGGAAAACACATGCGGAGAGACAAGCCTTTGATGAAATCTCTATAATGTTATCCTCGTGTTATTAAAGCTCAGCTGAACCCATGGCTCAACCGAGAGAATCGATTAGGCGACCAGGGCGCCTCCTAGCGGCCCAGCGAGGTAAGGCTATCAATCCTACACATCAATCGTCTTCGTCGTGCCAAAAAAATAACAATGTTTTAAAATCAATGGAAATGGAAATTACGAGGGGGTTACAGGGCAGCGTGCAAAAATGGCGGCCAGTGCCCACTTTGGCAGACAGCTTTGCCTGAGTTTGGAATGGGCGTGGTCAGGGCACGAAAAGCGTGCCAACAAGGGGTGGTTTATGAATTATGGACGTGACGTCATGACTGGAAATGACTAAATCTACATACATTGGAAGTGTAAATGACCCCCCGCTAATTGGCTGCTGTCAAACAGGCAAAATCAGAACACGGACAGTGTCACCTAGTTCTCTTTGATATAGTATTGCATGGATAAGCTTCGGTATAATCTCTGCTCAAAATGCGCACGTAATATTCATATTTCAACTCTACTTGTCTAGAATGCTAGTAATAAGTTAGTATGACACCTAGTATGACAATTGTCCTAGATGTCAGAATGTATCCTGTTTTTCAATTTTGTATTAAATAGGTTAAATACAAAATAGAAAAACAGGATCTACCAATGCTACATGTACGTCTGATTCAGCTGCCCTTAACAGACGGGCAATCACTGTCAGCCTACGAGCAGTTAGGAGAAGCCCACCTCACGGTGTTTAACATGCATGTGCTATAGCGAAGTAATCACTTTGCATTGATATCATGATATCACTAAAGTAACTGAATGATAATCATGCATGCAAAACTTCAAAACTTTTCGTTTCATTCTACAGTATGCTGACTGAGGTCAGTTCAACTTACAAAAGTCTCCAAACTCGAATTAAATCAATACTTTTTCTGAGAAGTATGTGAGGTTTCCTAATAGGGTTTATTATGTCGCAACGAACAATAACTGGAAAGCCATATAAGGCCCTTGACAACTGGGATGCATGCAAAGGAAGCCAGCTAAGTACTGCCAAGGGTCTCTGGTTTCGAAATACTGCGGACAGTCAGAGGAGACAGAAAATTTAGGCTACAAGGTAATTAGTAACAAGATGACAAAAGCAGAAACACGTCGTCCCCAGGGCCATAGCCTGAGACCAGGAAACACAATATGCCGCTTTGGAAACTTTGCTCTTATTACCTGAAGACAATTATTGCTAATTGGTGGCATCTCGACTGCATGGGCAGTGTTGACATGAAGCTGATGTTACTGATCCCGAAGGTACTCAAGCTGTTTAAATCCAAATTCCTCGCTTGAAGAAGACTAAAGTGTTGAAAACGCATTGGAAGGCACAGGCGCATCAATCTGAGAAAAGAGCAAATTTAAAGGTTGGTAGATTGAAAAGGCTGGTGTTTGTTTGCTTGATAGTTGAATGAAATAAACCTCGACGAAATCATGGGCAGCTGGCGGCGCCATCTGCCAACTGCCAGGTCGTTTCAAGGCAGTTCAAGTACTGCATATGCGAGAATGCCAGTATGTGTAAAGATTTTCCACCCAAAACAACCCTCGCGTGTCATTTAATGCCACCCTGTAAGTCGACGAAGGTAAAATTAAGCACGACATCGGGCGGGGCCACACCCAATGCATCTCGGCAGCGATCTAGTTAAGTCAAAGCCTTTTGCTAAGCAAGAGCCTAATCCCACGTCAACTCGTCTGGGGAGTTATTTTACGGCATTTGGGGCAACGACAGAAATGCAACGTACGTCAATCAATAATTACCATAAACACAGAACGGAGATTAGCAGTAGGCGAAGCCAGCGCTCCCCAGCGACTAGGGGGTGCATATTTTAGCCAAATACAGCACAGGATGGTGAGGAACGGATGTAAGCTATGGTTGGCACATGTAGGGATGTCATTTAGAAAACTGTAAAAATAGATGAGAATAATATGGGTCCATCTCTCCTTTCATTTCTTTCATTTTCTTTGTCCATCCCATGGACTCCCAACTTCTTTTCTGTCCTGAAAGAGGGTATGGCAATGAAAGGGATGGGATTGAGAGGGGTGGACATGAAACTACAAGTAATGAATTTGAATGGGAGCCCAACAAATATTAACGACTAGGAAAAGAAGAATAATGGAGTGAGAGGAAAACAGGAAAAATGGTGAGGAATAGAGGAAGAGCGAGAAAAGAGGAATAATGTAATGAGAGAAAAAGTTAAAGAATAGAGTGAGAGGAAAAGAGGAAGAATGGAGTGAGAGGAGAAGAGGAAGAAAGGAGTGAGAGGAGAAGAGGAAGAATGGAGTGAGAGGAGAAGAGGAAGAATGGAGTGAGAGGAGAAGAGGAAGAATGGAGTGAGAGGGACAAAAGGAGGAGAGGAAAAGTGGGAGAATGGGGTGAGAGGAGGAGATCAAAATAACAGGAAGAATGGTGTGAAATGAAAAAAGGTGGAATGGAGTGAGTGGAAAAAGGAAGAATGGTGTGAAGGGAAAAGAGGAAGAACGGAGGGAGGAGGAAAGAGGACGGATGGGGTGAGAGGAAAATAACAGGAAGAATGGTGTGAAATGAAAGAAGAAAGAATGGGGTGAGAGGAAAAAGGAGGAATGGAGTGAGAGGAACGTAGGTGTTAGAGAAAAAAGGTGGAATGGAGTGAGTGGAAAAAGGAAGAATGGTGTGAAGGGAAAAGAGGAAGAATAAATTGAGAGAAAAGAGGAAGACTGTAGTGAGACCAAAGGAGTAAGAATGGAGTGAGAGGCATAGAAAAGAAGCAAAGTGACAACAACAGAGCAGGAAAGGTACTTTTGGTAGAAAGAAGAACATGATGCACATGAAACGAAATAAAGCAAGGTGAAGAGAGAGTGGAGAAAAGGCGATAAGGATCACACGGGCTTATAGATTCCAGTTGCCTGCCGCCCCAGCCCAACACAGTACATACTTGAAAGAATCGGGTGACGACAAAACGCAATTTGTTCCCAGGTAATTAATCCTGTTTTGGACGGCTTTAAATCCAAGATCGACGCTGAAAATCGTCCTCGGTAACAATGACAACTGAACGTTTCTCTCAGCGTCTGATCACGATACTACCCGCCAAAATCCTTTATAAGTTGTAATGGACAATATCATCCATCCTCCCTATACGAAAATCCACTCCATGGAGTGCCATTAGAGGACATAAATGGACAATTGCATTGGTCGCTGGCTGAAAGGATTGCACTGAAAAAAGTAACAAAATAAAAATTCGTTAATATCAAGCTATGTTCATCAAAGTTATTGATCCGACTAAGGAGAACATACATGTACGTCGTCCATCGAAAAATTAATCGACAGGTGACATTGAGCCTTGACAGTTTTTTCTAATTATCACGATACAAGCGCTGAATTTAATCAAACTAGTATTGATGTTAGATGGGTGCGACCCAAACAGCAACAACGTCAACGTGGGTGAAGGGTGGGTCGAAAATTCAGCGAAAGTAATTTGGACAAGGACGAAACAGATAGAAGGAATACAAAAGATTCCTTACGTCAAACACACCCGATGCGAAATAATCTCAATACTGAGTGCAAAAAATAAATTTAATGAGCGCCAAGTGCAAGGATAACCATAAATGGGGCCAAGTGCAGGTTGTCCAAAAAACCTCAAAATTTCAGGAAACTTGCAGGTTTCTCGTCCTCTTTCCACATCTTATGAAACTGAATAACTTTCTCCCAAAACCCTTGTCCGATTGTCTCTTTCCACGTTTTGCAATCTCATTGAGTTCGTCCTAGAAGTAAATCGAGGTAAGTGGGCCGACCCTACCTTGCGACAACGCAACACAAGTTACACGTGATTAGATATGCGGTACAGGGTGACCGTGTTTAGTGATGTTGGTTTAGTCAAAAACGTCGATGAAAAGAATTTTGTTATCCAAGTTTAGGTTATTTGTTAAAAATTGAAAAATGAGTTGCGCAGAATTTTCGGGGTTGAAGGTGGTGGAAGCATTAACAAGAATTCCAAATCAAAAGGAGCTTTAGAAAAATGAGACTAATACAAATTTCACAATTTGTTCTAAAAATTCTATCAAAAGGAATGCCGAAACCCGGGATCGAACCAGGGA
>JAQGAF010005379.1:0-12182 GCA_034687865.1 Kryphioiulus occultus | reverse complement strand
CAAAATTATTATCACGACGATTTATTCATTATTCGCAGAGATGTTATGTATACAATTTTTCAATTTTTTAACATGGCTGGGGTGGGAGGGGAACTGCCCGTTAATTGTGGGGAAAAGCAAAAGTTGACGTTGCAAACTCTTCTCCTGCCTAATTTTTTTTCACTGACAATTCACACAAATAGAACTTAAAGAATATACCGTTTAAACAAGGTCATATTCATTTTTTTTAGGGTTGGGAATAATTTCCAAGCATCTACAATTTGGGTAAAACCAAATTACATTTTTATAATTAATTGTTGTGCTTGTGTTGCTAGTTGCTACTGTACTTGCAAAATGTACAGTAGTTGAAATTGAAGAAATTTCGAGCTTTCCGGTTCATTTTCAGGAAATGGCAAAGATAGAAACATTTCAAAACTTATACAGTAGTTTCAACCTATACGAATTTCAATCATGCAACAATCTGACTGGAGCAATTTTTAAATGCGATTATAACATTTAAAAACTTTCCAAACATTTTCATAGGGCTTTAATGCTTTCATTTTTGCAGGACTGATTTCCAGTCAACATTTTGGTAGCTTTGGTTTCTGAGGTGCAGAAAAGCCAACAGGAAGTGAAAGTTTTGGGGAAAGTTAGCCTTTCAGACCTAATTATACTGTACGTGTCGGTGCATGTCGAAAAGAAATTAAAGAATGCTTAAAAACCGATTACGTTTAATTGAGAAATGAGATTGCGTCTTGGCTCATGGCCAGCATTTCCTAGCCGACCAAAGTTGCTTCCTATTGACATACATTACAAAGTATTTTAGGTCGTAAATCTCAGCGTTTATATTAGTGGCAAAAATGTCGCTAACTGGTGCACGTGTGTTGGATTTTCAGCAGCAACTTTATTATTTTAATATTTGCGAATAAAGGAAATTTGCATACATGTAGTGTCCCAAGGCGACCTCATAAGCCTAGCGAAAACACATGAGGGTGCCAAAAAACGACTCGTTAAAATGTTTCGGGTCAAGGCCTCTCACATAACGTATTGGCTAAACATCATGGTCATTGGAGAACATCCCATGAGGGGCACTTGCTACTATTAACTTAAATCTCACCAAGGTTTTAGATTTATTGGTTGAGCAGCACATTTTTTAATACATTTCTGCCATATCTGATTTTTGTATATTTATTAAAAACCGCTTCCATTTAGCCCTTGAGCGTTATCTTTGTTTTCCGAATAGTCTGTTTATCCAAAGCCAATAAATATTTAAATGCCTCATTGCATAATCATGTGCATGCATAACAATGATAACAGAGAAAACAGGTTTGAACGGCATTTACAGACCCGCGCCCAAATTTTAAGTTCAAATGCTTTCACAACAAATTATTTTCTGTTACTTTTCACTAGGTAAGCATTGAGCAAATAAGGCTTGTCCAAAATAAAAGGACAGTCGCATGACGAAAACGAAATTGACAACTGGAAAACATTGTTTTCGGAACACACTGAAGGAAGTTAGGTCAAGGCTGGTAATCGATACAGATCAATCAAATTAAAATAAAGGGCAGCAGACAAAAATAGTGATATATTTTTGGCCAGTTGCAGTTATCAACTTTTACTTGATATTCCGATTAATTTGATATTCTCAATTTTCCAATCTGATTAATGGCTGATTATGCAAATTAGATTGATGCAATCGATTTCAACGGTTATTGCACTGAAAAAAGGTTGCCGTGGCCTTATGCACAGAAATGCTAAGATTAGTTAATTTTGTTGGCCAAATTAACTTAGGTTTCTCAATATGGGTAGCTTGCTTGATTTGTGTAATTATAGCCACTTACATGTAATTGCCGATTATATTCCTGAGGTTAGGCATAACAATGTTTTAATCACGAATGAAAATCGCAAGGCTGCATTTTAGTAAAATGGCATCGAATTTCAATCAAATTACATGTAATCGTAAACTTAATTGCGCAAACCCCGATCAATTCACCCGTTAGATTTCATTGACCATTAATTTTAAACCATGATTAGTATACAGTGACGGATGACATGAACCTTTCACTGAATTTAAATGAGCAAGGAAATAACTTAAAAACGGAACGAAGCAACATTCCGATCAGATAAAATGGGAATTTTCTTACCTGACATGCAAACTAACTCCATTCGTTATCAAAACCACTAATTCCTTGTTAGTTTTGGAACGGTAAAGCGATTCAGCGAGCACCACAGCCCCCACTGCATAATCGTCGTTCGTTACGAGGGTAACGAACGCTTGACGAGACATAGCAAATGTTGGCAAATTAATTTTTCTTGAAGTTATTTCAGTGGTTAGTCCATTGCGGTCACCATGTCCAACGTGCTGTTCGGATCAGCGAGCTCTCTCAAATGTATTTATTTGAAACGGAGCCAATGATCCCCATAAACAAGTTTTGGACACGTTGGTCTCTCCATTGACCTTCACAACCGCTTTCTGAATCGAATTTAATAAATTAACAGTGTCCCCTGGTGCCCGAAAACGTCATTAAACTGATTTCGAAAAACTGGTTTGCAATTGGGAATGTGGATGGAAGTATAATGCGGAGGAGGCAGAAACAACACTGCACTGGAATTGAATAGCAATACTGTAAATAAATTTAAATCTGATTTTCTTTAATTTATATTGCATTTTAGTTTCAGAATTGCTGACACCAAATCTTTTTGAATTCTTTCTGAAACACAATTTTGACCACTAAGTGTATTTGCTTACGGCTCAATGATTACTTCTTGATTACCACTGAACACTTTCCTTTGAAATGATGAAACATTTGGTGTCCAACCAGCCCCACCAAGTTCAAAGAGGGGCCAAAAGGCATCAATTCTGCAGAGACGTAAGAATGGTTTTCAGTGCCCTGAAGGAGTGAACCTTTGGGCCCCTGTTTGAAGGTGTGAGAGGCTGATAGAACACCAAACTTTTCTATCTTTTCAAGGAAACAACAAAGTTCTAAAGTTGTTAGAATTGCTAACACCAAATCATTTTTTATGAATTTTTCAATAAAATATTTACAGCACCGGAATATTTTCAAAGTTTTGACCAATGGATGTATTTACTATGCCGTAGAACTGCAGGGGTCTCCGAAGATCCAAAGATGCCAAGGCAATCTTATTTGCATAACTCCTGCAGAGATGCGTTACCTCTATCAGGGGCCCAAAAGTTTTTGGGGCCAAAGAGTTAAGCCTTTGGGCCCCTGCTTGAAGGGGATTGACAGAACAACAAATTTGTCGATCTTTTCACATGTCAGGAAACAAAGTTCAGAGGTTGCAAACAAACGTTTAATGTTCTCGATGTTAGTGGGATCTTCTCAGGCTGAGGCCCCTGCATGTCTGGGTCTAAAAAGCTGCCTCAATTCAACTCAGTTTCTACATTCCTAAGCTTCTGGGGCAATATGGGCCCAGCATGCCCCACACGGAATGGAAATGCATTTCAAATGCATTGTAAAATGCATTACGAATGGCAAAATACTCTATATTGCTAATACATTGGTCGATTTTATTAACACACGAAATACATTTGGTAATGTAAACAAAAATGCATTTCACTAACGCATTTTACAATGCATTATAAAATATACTGACTTGTGTATTTCACAATGTTTTTAAAACTACATACTTAACAAAAGTGAATGTATGTGTGCTGCATTGAATTGAATGAATTTGATTTATATTTGTATTTTAAACTTTATTTCATTGCCAGTTCAAATTTATGTATTGAATATTTTACAAGATTTATTTTTAAATTCAGAATTAGAATTTTTTTAAATCGAGAAATTATGAAATCTAGCAACGCTTTTGATATTTTTCGGTGCATGAAATATAAGTTATAAAATGCATTCTCCAATGCAAATAGAACATATTTCACTATGCATTACACAACATAATCTTCAATGCACACGAACTTAAGCATGCATTACAGTGTACGCAATAGGCATTCCATAATGCATTACAAACTGCATAAAACACATTTTAAAAAGCATTCGGAAATGCATTTCCAAATATATTTTCCAATGCATGTCTTATACTGTAATGCATTTCTCAATGCATTATAGTTATATGTGGGCAGGCATTAGTATGATTAGTTGTCTTTTGCTAAGGTACTGCCAACCTATTTGAAAATATTTGGAATTGTAACGCTTTTAAATAATTATAAAGGTAAGTAATGTGCTCACCTCAGCTCAGGAGAAATTTCACTGTCAAGCAGGATGCAGATATCCCTTGATGTCTTTGTTGACCTTAATGAATGAGCCAAAACAAGGGCCCTTAGCGCAGTTTGGCTATCAGAAGCCTGGGTCACATAGGCTTCCAGATGATGTCTAGAAAAGCTCTCTGCTTGTTTGTTCCAAACTGATTTCTTCCGCTGCTTCTTGCAGCATTCGTGTTTCCTCTTGGCCTTCCAGAGGCTCTTCCAGACTTTGTGCCGAAGTGGTTTGGGGATTTTGGAAATGGTTTTTGGATGCACGTTGGAAGTATGCAGTGATGTCGAATGCTTGTCACTTGAGGACATTGAAAAATCGGTTTGTGTACTTATGGAGACCATTTCTGTGTGCATTTCTACATGGTCACTTGGTGATTTTGGAACTTCCACTAGTTGGCATGAGGACGATTGCCTTTCATGTGGTAAAAGATTGAGTTTTAAATGGCAAATGCTGCAATTAATTACGTCTCTTGCAATTTCCAATGCATATGAGTCAATCCTGGAAGGGTGTACCGGAAGTTGCATTTGCTGGTCAAATTCTCTGCAGGCCTCTCTGATGCAAGTTTGAACTAAGTTTCTGCAAAGTTCCTCTATGCTAACAGCTACCGTTAATGCTTGTAGCATGATGTCCTCTTCAAGTTTGGAGCCCATGTCCACGATGGTTGTCTGTCCATCATGTCCAGTACATATATTATTTATGGGTAAGTTGTACTGGAATCTTGCTATGGTGCTACCGGAAGTTGTCTGAAAGGTGTCACTTTGAGGTGATTTTTCTTTGTCGATAATGATACTGTTGACCTTGCTTATGATTTCTTTGGCTAGACTAGAGGCAAAGTCTTCGATGGACGTTTGTTCATGTCTGGACAAGTCAAGTTCACCTTCAATCCTTAGCACACTTTCGCTGGAATTTGTATTTTCAGTCTGAACGTTTACCAGACGATTTTCTACTGGAACACAAACGATACTAAGGGCTTGCACTACGATGTCCATTGCGAGTTTGGAGGCAAAGTCCTTGATGCTGTGATGCCCATCTTGTTGACCAGACATCACAGTTTGAAATGCAGATTTACAATGTTTCTTTTTAGAAATCGCTATACTTTGGGCTTCTGTAATGATGGAATTTGATAGCTGAGAAGCGATATCCGTCAAGGAGAGCAACAGATCTTCTTTATCACAACGTTCGTCTTGGGACATTGGTATGCTCTCCCAAGAGCATCTCTGTCCTTGTTGTTTGGCATCACTGCCATAGGAATCAATTGGTTCTTCAAAAGCATGAACATCGTGGTCATAGTTTTGAAGAAGCAGCTGCACAAAGTCTGGGTCGTCCTTCAGGTCGACCAAGTCGTTGTCGTTTATCTCCTCAGGGTTCTGAGAAGTCGAGAAAATGGTTTCAAAAACCAAATCGCTGGAGGAGTCCGTGGTTGAAGAACCAGAGTCGGAGGTATCGAAACATTGGTCCTCCTCATCCGGTTCTTCGGCAATCGGACTGCAAGTCCTCTGATACCAGTCCGAGTCTTGAAAATCCTTGTTCCAATAGACAGAAGGTTCCCTCTGTTGCTGGAACGTGAGATTCCCTGAATAATAGCCTGATGCATCTTCTTCTTCGTATACTTCTGAGGTAGATGTAGCTTCTTCGGCTTCGTCACACAAGGTATCAATGCCGAAGTCAGATTCTGGAGTATGGCAAACGGGATTTTCTTGCAGATTTCCTGAGTTTTCGAATGTTGTTGTGAAAAGTTTGACAGTCCCATTTCTGGTGGCGTCAAATAATTCAAGTTCAGTATCCATTACGGCCTCTTGCATTGGGACCAATGGGCTGTCTGGTGGTGGGGCTGCTTCGCTGTCTGATGCAAACGTCATTGATGTAGCTGAATCAAACAACTCGTTAGGATTCTCTGACTCGGTCTGAGCCTCTATCGGTGAGTTCTCCATAGAGTACTCTTCTGAAGATCTGAAAGAGATACGAAGATAAAAAAAAATTATAAACATTTTGGAACAATTAGAAAAGTCGTCCAAGCAGTGAAATATGTTTAAAAGAATAAACTCAACCGAAAGGATGTTACAACGTGTTATATTGCCAAGTTGTACAACTTGTTTAAAAATGGGGAGAAAACAAGTAGTATTGATGATCGATGTAAACATGTGGGGTTATATAACAAGTTGTACAACAGAGTTAGAAACTAATTTGCTATATTTCAATGTTTCGTGATATAGTTCAAACGCACCCGTATAAACTCCAAGAGCATTTGTAACATAAAACAACCGATTTCGTGAATTTCCCTCAAATAGCACATCCAATATTGTATACTGAATATCAGATTATTTAACCTAAATCAAACAGTATCATGCTTTAAAAGTGTACTGGTAAAACTGAGTTAACAGACTGTTCTTTTTAAAGAACAGTTTGTAAAACAAATTTAAGCGGATTTTTACATACTTTTTGGGTTACATACGAGAATTAAATTAATAAATAGTAATCATCCCATCGTGACATAACCGACATTTTTATGACATTCATATCATTACCAAAATTGAGTATAAAGAACCTTGTCCTCATTCCACGAGTTTCCTGAACAATACACGAAAAATCGATTAGCATAACGACGACATATATTTGGGAACTACTTAGCTAACATTTCACATATCCGGGTTCGAAATTCTGTCATTTTGCGTGTGTTTTCACAGGCTTGAGATTACGTTAGCGCATGGCCACCCCACTCGAAATTATTTAAACAATTAGGAGCTCTGTGTTTCTTTAGCTACCATGCTATAAATTTATATGACATGTCGCATGGAGAAAAAAGGTAGGCGAATAAAACCATATTCGCTGCTGAGTTTGTTTTATAGTTTGAAGGCCGACTGCACCAAAATTTGTTTAATTTAGTCGTCGATTTTAGTCCATTTCAATCGTTGATTAGATGGCTGTTATTGACGTCATCATTGCAATTGCAAGTTCTGCTTTTATCACAATTGCACCGTATACGTCATCGATAGATTTTACATTCGCGATGCTACTGATCAGTTCTCGAAATTTCCATATTAAAATGTGAAACATTTTCAAACATGCAGTTTTGGAGCGACCTGAAAGTTCCCAACAGATAGGCCACTGACAGCACGACAGTTAAAAGGAAAATGTGTTTATTTTGACTAGGCTGCAAGTGCCGCTTGCTTTCAAAAAGGTTTTAAGGGGTAAAATGTTTTAGCAACAACTGAAAGTTCGGGATGTTATTGTTAGAACATGGCGCCATATCCTTATATTTTACACTACAGAAAAATGCAGTAAGATATCGGGGCCAATCAGACAGTTTCCGGGTTTATTCAAAATAAGAGCGGTGCATGCATGCAGACTGCCAATCCACCGTTTCACAAAGTCCACAGTTTTCAAACCTGGAAAAGTTAAAGTCAGGGAAGTTTATTTCATCTCTGAAGAACTCAGGGTTCCTCCAGATATGAAATCTTCAACTATCCAAACTTTTCCCTGACATTTCCAATTTTTAAACAAATTTCCCTGATCTTTGAAAATGTAAAAAATATGTCATATATGCGAAAGAAAGGAATGCTGTTTTTATGGCTTGTTATACTGTATACTGTTTGGTGTACTGTATAAACTGTATACTGTATAAACCGAATATAAAAGACAAATTTTCATTAGGAAACAGCAAATTAAGAGTTGTTTTTATAATTGGCAATTTCATTATTAATTTCTTCCTCATAATTGTTTGTCGTCTCTTGATTTTTGTGTTAACCAATAACTAAATGTTTCACTGCTTTGATGAATTTCCCTAACGTTTTCAAAAATAAATCCCTTTTCTCTACTTTCGAGGCATTTTCCATTTCCTTGACATTTTCAGGTTTTCCAGGTCAGTAATTTTGGTTTCATAAATTACAATCTATACCTTGAGGCAGGGGCGTTGGAAGGCAAAATTAAACTGAGCAACTTTCAGTGTCCAGAACAACAAAGGGTCCAACAACTTCTACAATTGCATCAATGTTTGGTGCTTGTCGTCTCTTGATGTTTGTGTTAACCTAAACTAGCTATGCAAAATGTATCATTGATTTGTTGAAATTCTCTGAATTTTTAAAATAAATCTCTTTCCTTGATTTTTCCGGGCTTTTCCAATTTCCTTGACATTTCTTGAAATTTCCTTGACATTTTCAGGTACTCCAGGTCCGGAATTTCTTGTTTCATAAATTACAATATATACCTTGTGTCAGGGGTGTTGGAAGGCAAAGTTGAACTTAAGAACTTCTTCAAGGCCTTTCACATTACTCCCCTGTCTTGTGGACAGTAAACGATATCAACTCACTCAAGCCGCCCTATATTCGGTCCCCTTATCTCCACTTGGCATAAACCAATGAAAAGTGATCTTAGAATTAATTTATAAGCTGAACACTTACGAGTGAGGCCAAGGGGCAAAGGTGGCATTTTTTTCCTTCTGCTCATCTGGTGCCTGGCGTTGTCCATCCTCTTCATCGTCCTTCTTCAAAGTTTCTTCAGGACTTGAACTCGAAAAATGCTGCTCTTGCATCCTTCGCGATCGTGCCACTCGATACAGGTACAAAAATCCAAATGCGTTGATTTGGGAGCCTGAATGGGAGCGGCGTGGGTGGAAAACACGTGAAACGTTCTCGATTCCAATGGCGCCACTTCCTGGCTTTCTTGTCCTTCCTCCTGGTGAGTATGTTCTGAGGCTATGAGGCAAACGAGACCAGAAAACCCCACCTGTTTAGTGTTTACATCGCCATGGGCAACGTGACAACAGCCAGCTCTTGCCATCAACGACCAACAAAGTTTTTGGAAGCCCTCCACCCATCTGGCTGGACTCTCCCTCTTGCTAATCCGAGCTTGTCTCAGCAGTCCAAACGACAGTTTATTACTTTATAACCCCCATTATCATATTTAGCAACATCCTACTAATATGTACTGAACTGCTTGGCAACCATCAGGCTCTGGAAGGTCAATCACCAAAGCTTGAGAAAAAATGATAGATTTTAGTCACACAAAAGTACACATTGTTCACTTTTTAAGAGAAAGTGTCTAATTTGCATACAATATTGTGCTCTTCTTTAGTGGAACTTCAAGTATTGTGTCAGCACAAAATGGTGGTTTTTCTAACCCCCAACACAACTTCGAATCCAACAAACTTTTATCAAAGCTTGAGAAAAAATGATGGATTTTAGTCACACAAAAGTACACATTGTTCACTTTTTAAGAGAAAGTTTCACATTTTCATAAAATATTGTGCTCTTCTCTAGTGGAAGTTCAAGTATTGTGTCAGCACAAAATGGTGGTTTTTCTAACCCCCAACACAACTTCGAATCCAACAAATTTTTATCAAAGCTTGAGAAAAAATGATGGATTTTAGTCACACAAAAGTAAACATTGTTCACTTTTTAAGAGAAAGTTTCTAATTTTCATAAAATATTTTGCTTTTCTCTAGTGGAAGTTCAAGTACTGTGCCGGTACAAAATGGTGTTTTTCTAACCTCCAACATAACTTCGAATCCAACAAACTTTTACCAAAGGTTAAAAAAATGATGGATTTTAGTCACACAAAACTACATTTTTCAAAAAATATAATAATAATTGCGTTTATTCACTGTACTATTTAATGTTTAAGAGAAAGATTCCAATTTTCATAAAATATTTTGCTGTTCTCTAGTGGACGTTCAAGTGCTGCGTCATCCCAAAATCGTGCTTTTTAAATCCCACCACAACTTCGAATTGAACAAACTTTTATCAATGAAGGGTTTTACTCATACAACAGCACATTTAAAAAAAATCAATTACGTTTATCCACGGATATTGTTCAATTGTTAAGAGAAATTCTCCAATTTTCATAAAATATTTTGATGCTCTCGCGATTTTTTAAACCCCCTCTTCAATTTCGAAGCGAGGAAACTTATCAAAGCTTGAGAAAAAATTATGGATTTTAGTCACATACAAATACATTTAGAAAAAAATAATAATTTCGTTCATAAAATATTTTGCTTTTCTCAGGTGGACGTTCAAGTATTGTGTCATCAAAAATCATGGTTTTTCAACCCCCTCCACTAAACTTCAGCTCGAACAAACTTTTATCAAAGCTTGAAAAAAATGATGGATTTTAGTCACACAAAAACACATTTTCAAAAATAAATGTCAATCGCAAAACTCAATGAAAATTGATAGTTTTTAACCCAAATTTGCACAAATGAAAATTATGAATTATCATTTGGCTGACCTTCCTCCCCGCTTAAATTATGACATAATACTTGAACATCCCCCTATTAATCGGAGAAATCAAAATATCTTCAGTTTGAAAAACAATTTCATGAAAACGGGAACGAATTGCTTACATTTTCCGCATAAATTTCAGTGTTATATGAATCGGTGGCGTCAGTTTTCATGCAAAAGTTGCATTTCCCCACAATGTTCCCCATCATTTTCTGCTACAACAACACAATTTAAAATATTCCAGAGTTGGTTAGCATATGCTAGTTCTCATGCTGAAGCGGGGTGATTATTTCATCATTTCAATTCTGTTTTTCTACTTGGGACTTCAAGGATAACTTGCAGGAACGCAAACTGCAACCAGATCTTTTCGTAAATACAGTAACACAAACTAATTGAAACTAGGAAAAATTTGGTGAAAACGCAAAACAAGTGCTTTCTTGGCTCAGCCAAATGTTAGTATAGGATGTCTCCAACTGTTGGTGTGAAAATTCCAGACTTTTATTGCTCGCTATGTTAACTTTTTATTTAACTGCCACAAAAACGTTTTCGTGTATAGCAGTTGGATAATGTGTGATTCCCAATTACCAAGTATATAATTCAGACGAACAGCAGAAAATCTGTTTGAAAAATTTCTGTTTGAAAAGACTTTCTGGCAAAGTTACTTGCTGGAGATTATGCAGGATGCTAAAAAATAAGGCGCCATAGATGTTCCAAAGAAACATTCCTTGTTGGGAGACAAAACATTATTAATAGCAAACAGTTGTCAAAAAAAAAAAAAACCAGCCGCCATCCTCGAACGTACATGTAATTTTTTTCACTTTACTGTGCAGGGTCTAGTTTCAAACATAACTGTTTAGAATAATATAAAAATACTGGTTTAATTATCTTGACTGCAATACGAGTTAACGATCATTGCAAATGAAAACAATTGATGAAGATGCCTTAGAAATGCACACTGCATGTTATTGTGTTATTGTTGATGCGATTTCCAAAATTTCTTTTGTGGGCAATTTACCCTGGAAAGATACAGGATTCGTCGAGTTCAAACACCGAATCTAAGCTTTTGCGCAAATTTAATTTCCTGCTTGCAACCAGAGAGCTCTTTATGGCTGCAACTCACTTCAAAGTCTGCAGAGCGATGCCCAAGTGTACCAAATCCTGATTACATGCATAGTAACTACCGCTAAATTGTACTTGATAATCGTCAAATGTACGAATTTTTGCTAAAATACAATTTAAAATCTTCGTTTTTTGAACTTAACAAAAAAATTACCTGCTAATGCCTGTTACACTTGAGAGACAACTTTAAAATTGGCCAGTTTTTTGCATTTTACGCCATCTTTTATGCCTTTACATCTCAATCTTTTCGTCATTTTACGCCAAACAAGCAATTTCACGTTACACGGTTGCCAAGGTTATGACGTTCGAAATCTCGAGCATGGCACGTGACTCTGTTCCACGAATCAACGCTAGTGTGATGAGCGGCAAATTCAAACGCAGCAACGCAGTCATGGCTATTTTATTTTAGAATTACCTTATCATTTTGATATCAACACAGACGTTTCAGGTAATTTTAGGAGACGTTCAAGTATTATCTCCTCACTAAATAGTGATTTATACATCTCTCGTGTCAGGATTCGTCATTATTTTCAAAACAATGCAGATCCTTAATTAATGACTAACGGGCAGTTCCCCTCCCACCCCTGCCATGTTAAAATTTTTATACATATTATCTCTGCGAATAATGAATAAATCG
>JAQGAF010005378.1:0-12184 GCA_034687865.1 Kryphioiulus occultus | reverse complement strand
CTTTAAAAGTCGTTTCGAGTGTGAAATACTTGGGGATCACCATCACGGATGATATGCGCTGGGGTACGCATATTAGTTCCAGCAGAAATTCTCAAGTCGGTTTCCCTTACTTTTCATGACAACTTTTCAGTCATTTCCCTGAAATTTTGCCAGATATTTGTTTAAAAAATAAGATAAATGAGGGATTTTATTCCAATTTTTTATAAAAGATGATGACTAATCAATTGGCTGGTGCAAACGTTCTCAATTTCCCTGACATGTTCAAGAACTGTCACGAATTCCCTGTAACTTTTTCATTTCCCTGTCATTCCCTGACACTTTTTCATTTCCATAATATTTTGTGATTTCCCCGACTTTCCCCGAAAGTGGAAAACTGCCAAAAACCTTATCGAAGTTAAGCCTCTCGTTTTTATATCAATAAATCTGAGAAGAACTGCACTCAGATCTTTCCAAAGAGGTTTCCACGTGTTGTAATTATTTACTGACCAATAACTCAATTTGTAGACAGAAATAAGTTTATGAAGAATTGATTTTGATACCATTAAAAATGCAGACTATGTATTAAAATATCCTCGTTTTTTTTGAAAAAAAATTGAAATCTAATTTGGGGCCATTACATGGATCTTGCAGTAAACGCTGGAATTGCAAAAACACAGATATTCAGTCTCCTGACTTTCTCTAAAGGCCAAAATCACTAACTGGTTATGTTATATTCACTTTCCTATTTCTTTGTGAAATGAAAGACGAACCCAAAGCATTAGATCTCCTGGCATGATTTGCAATGACAGTCCAGCATCCTTAATATAAATTATGTAATTTTATAAGATTTCAGAAAAACAAAATGTCTGTATTGTTTGACGACCATTGTTGTTTCATTCAAGGGCTTCGTGACATGTTCCCTGGGAATAGACAGCATAGGCTTTGTCATGGCCTGTTTTGGGGCAGCTTCCGTTTTTGGGTCAATACTTTGTGGGGTGATTCTGAAGTTCACTGGAAGACGAGCAATATTCCTGTTTGGCGGCATCAGTAATATTGCCACCTTACTGGCCATGGTCCTTTGGGTCCCAACATCAGAGTCCAGCTTCATTTTCTACCTGTTTGCAAGTTCTCTGGGCATTGCTTGCACAATTTGGGTGTCACAATTGGCAGGTAAATGTCAAGATTTTACATAATTGTAATAATAAATGTTTAGTTGATTGCATGGCAACTTTGCTTAGAAATTCGTCTTAATAATTAGTGTTCATTATTCTTCCAGCGTTTTTGGGCTACATATTTGCAGACGAATGCCCAGAAAGTGCCTTTGCCTGCTTCATGTTATACCAAATGTTTGGAAACTGCATCTGGCACGGTCTGAGTGCATACCTGTGCCTTTACCAGCAACTTTACCTCATGATTGCCTTGCTGGGAATTGGACTGGCTGGCTATTCCTCCACAGAATTAATTATTTGGAAAGAAAGCAGAAAGAAAATAACCATTCAGGAAGTCAATGTTTTTTCCATTATGAATGGGTCCTCAACTGGCTTTTGAAAAATGGTCCTAGCAGGCTGCTGGTCAGCTGTCAGTAAATTTATTGTAACATGTTGGCTACATTCCTCCTAGTAAAACTCGCGAATTATGACTAAAGAATATGCGATACTGGTCAGGGTCCAGTACATGGTAAAGCAGAAACGTGTTTTCTGTGCTCATTTACAGAAATACATGCATCATTGATTCAACGTAAACATATTGTAAAAGAGGACTTTTGGGAAAAAGTCAAGATTTTCATCTGCATAAATATCAGATCCAGACGACTTTCCATTTGGGATTAATTCTTTTTCATAAAAGGTTTTTCAATTACTCATCATTACATTAACTTATTATATGTAAATTATGTGGATTTACCTTGTGTTACCATGTGTTACATTGTGTGTTATTTTATTCGATTTATCGAATTTTAATGCCATGCCATAATGAAGTATTCGCCAAATAGACAACTTATATCCATGGTTTTCTATTCGAAATCCATTATCAAACTTTACGTCTCAATAATATTCTTCAGCAATATGGGAATATGCTTGGATAGCCAATATCAAAGAAATAAAATAATACATAATAACATCAGCAGCTTACCTGGGAAAATCGTGATGTCACTACCGTTTCCTCATCACATAATAATCATCAATTGATGAAAAGTTGGCACTTGTCGTCAAAAAAGTTTTGTTGAAATCCTTTATAAACTGTTAGGATCAACATGATCAATCCTTGCTCCAATCTGCAAAAAGAAAAACTAATGAAATCCAAAACATTTGCAAACTTTTGCATAGTAAGACCGAAATGTCTCATCAGAAATAGCAAAGAAACAGGCTTCTGCTAACCTGGTGAATGATGTGCTACAACATCTTTTCCGTTTAGTTGTCGAAAAAAATATATGCTGATTTTTACTGATCTTAAGCTGGCTACCCCATTCATTTCGTCCTAGGAAGCAATTAAAACGAATTAATATGAAAGAGAACATTGTCATGAAGGCATCTGGAGGAAATTTACAGCAACATTTTTTAATTTCTAGTTGTCAGAAAAATTCCTTTCAAGTGTAATGCAAGTGAATCAATTCACTTCAATTCAACTTGGCAATCGATTTTACAAACTCAATTCTTCCAGACTTCCAGACGCATGCTAGCCTGAATAAAATACTGGAAAATTGGTTCAATATGTATTATTGAGATGATGAGTATTACATGTTATTTATTCACTACTTTTAGCCAACATTTTATCAATCTAAACCAAGAGAATTTGCCTTTGATAAACTACTTTGGAGCTATAGCCCTAAATTTTCTCATAAATGATATGAAAGATCGTCAAATACAATAAACAAAATAAGTAAAGCTTCATATTGTTACATCTATCAAATCGGTTTCAAAGAATGAAACCACAACACGGAGGATGACTGCCTGGACGGTAACCGGGTAACATCAATGTGCCACATTAGATTAAAACATGACGTATTTAAAAATATTAAAACGACATCATTTGCTATAAAATCATTTATAGTTACAAGGCATCAAAGTGTCAACAAGTTGGAGTCTGTAATTTAGAATATGCCCTGATCCAGCTTAGATACTATGATAGAGTGGACTCCTCCGTTTTCAAAATCCGTTTTCAAGTTTGTTTAGGTTATGACTGGTCAAATCAGGTTAGGATCAACAAAGAAAACGGGAAAAAACACAAAAACAACCCAATGGACAAACAAAAAAAAAAGAAAAAAAAACAGAAAAACAAAATGGCAAAAAAATCAAAGGACGAGTGTCGATCATTCAATCTCGTGTAGTAGACAAGTAATGGTTAAAACATGCATATTTTGAGCACGTTTGTAGCAGGGCATATTCCATAGTAGCCTATACCGACATTGCATCAGCCTCTTGAGGAAGATAAACAGCCCAATAAACCATGTTAAACAGGGCGAAAAGTGAAGGATAAGCTACACGTGAGATGGCGTCAATGCGCTCGGGGAGAGGACGATTGGAGAAAACACTCTTCAGTCGTCTGAGATGGACATTCTTCTCCAGTGTTGCATCAGCACTACCAGACGGCACCTCATCCTGAAGTAAAATAACAAAAATGTATAACCTTCAAAGAGTAATCCACATAACAAAGACATAAGTACTGCCTTACATCAGACTTTCTTCCAGCCAGGTAATGGACAACCACAAACTCGACAAGTGACCAGAACAGAAAAGTGAGACACGTTCCAGTCCACCAATCGATGGCCTTGGTGTAGGTGGTTTGTGGCAAAGAGTGGGACAGGTCGACACATCCAGCAGACATGACCATCAAGGAGCCTAGGGCGAGTAGGACACGACCACTGACGGCCTTGACGCTCATCCAAAGTTGCAAATAGGACACCAGAATTAACATGGTGGATGGAATGTAAACTCTGATGAGGAAGTTTTGAAAAGAGCGCTTGAAATTGAACTGAGCTTTCAAGCAGCTGTATTCGCCTGAAGACATGAGAAAATAGCAATAAGATTGGATTCTGTTAAGGTCGAGTACTGATAATGGACATAAAATGCCTGGACACCTGTGGTTGTTCTACTGGTGCAAAAAGCAGAGTAGAAGTTCATCAACTCGAAGTTTGGAAGGTTGAGATGCTTGGTTATTTGGATTGGGTCTGACTCCTTCCAAATCAGTATCAGTTCTTTTGTGGTGTGGCCATCTATTGGAAAATCATCTTATAAACGACAAGATTCTGTTCTGAAAGACTTATACAGCTGACAGTTATGGGTGTACTTTAGTTAAGTCCCTGTTAACTGTCGAATTTTATCCTTTTAATTTTTTTAAGTTTTCTTTTTTATGCACATTCGGGACAAGGAATGGACAGTAGATAAAAACACATGCTAAAGTACTTCCCAAATTATTGTCAAATTTATTGACTAATTGCACTAGAATTTGAGTGTATTTTCAAGATTCAAGATGGGGACGAAAAAAGAATGATGAGTGACATTTCCACCATTTGCTTTTTGTGGAAAAACAAAATCATTTCGTTGACAAATGATTTACGAAAAGTCTGGTAACTGAATTGCTAATTACCAAATAAAGCAAGTTTTGCAATACTTTAAATTTGTTGAAGGTAACAATGAACACTTGGGGGCAGACATATTGCTAAAATCATTCGGTTTACAGGGTTTAGTTTCAAAATCAGGCGAAAAAAGAATAAAACCGATGCAGTAAAATTCCCACCATTTGCTTTTTCGTGGAAAAACAAAATTATTTCGTCAACAAATGATTTACGAAGAGTCTGGTACTGAATTTTCTAATTTCCAAATAAAACAAGTAATTTTTAATATTTTCCAGCACACGTCAAATTCAAAAATATCTGATGTAGACAAAGCATCTAGAAACGGCAAACGAAATTTTTCGATATTTTAGTCATGTGCACAGAAGAGAACCAAGAAACTACCAAAAAACATAATTAAGGTTAAAATTAAAATTGCGGAAACTCCAAAGAAAAAACGCGATAATTAAAAAACGTGGTAATCTCGTTTTCCATTGCCTAAGTGGGAATTTTTGGCGCTGTTTTCGCCATTATTGAGATTGTGAAACTATATTGTAGTTATTGCATGTCAAATATCCAGAAAGATTAAATTAAGGCATTTTCAATATACATTGTAGCATTCTCGGTGATGAGTGCTGATCATTCCAAATGCCAAGAGCGAGATAAAAGGCAAAATTAATGCAGTGTAATATTGGTGAATTACTTACAAGATGGCATTGTGATGGTGCACGATTGAGTATCGTGAGGATAGCGTCTAAAATTCATCGGGCATGATAACCTCAGGTCGATCCTCGTGCTGTGAAAAACTTTGCCACCAGGGTAAACCCTGAACAGAACATTTGGGTGGAGCAGATCAAACCTTTGGCCATAATGTTCGTTGGAGAAAAACACATCAGGGGTCCAAATCTTCTCCTTATGATCCAAAATTACATAGTCTGCACCGCTTGAAAATGCTAGACGCTCATCAACCCAATTGTTTCGGAAGGTCAGCTGAACGCTATACTCCTGATACCATGCAAATAAATTGTCAGTAAAATTTCAATATTTTGTGTTCTGATGACACATGTAAATACAAAATACTGTTTCCATGAGGTCTTTCAGTAGACTATCAAACTACATGTAGTTTGCAAAATTGATAAGTATAATGGGATATGGCCTTGGTTTGTAATTGGTTCTCACGTTTTAAACGATTCACTAGTTCTATTATGATTCCTATCACCGAATATTTAAATGAACATAAAGAATTTGATGACAATTTTGTTTAAATGCTTGTTAAAGTGAAACATGTGCGCATTTAATAAAATGCATTAAATGTTATTTTTCGACAAAATATTTGTGAAGGCATTACTTTTTTTTCTATTGTCTCGTCTCTGGATAGCAAAGAATCAAATTTTTTATCCGCCCCCTTTCAATAACCAGAAAGTTTTTTAATGCCAGAACAGCTGGCGCCACCCAACTCAAAAGATATTATTGGTGACATATTTATTTCTGCTAATTCACTAATCTTTTTCCCAGTAATTGATATGGACTGTTGTTTTGATAAGACGGTAATTAATGCCAAAGGATTTATTTTTAATGGCTTCCATACAAAAACAAGCCAGCATAAAAACATTTGACATTTCGTGCATTTTCTGTCACCCCATACTATAACTTATCGATTTCCCTAGAAAGATGATAGTTTAGAAAACTTGCACATTGTTCTAAGAAGCACATTGCATGGGGCCCTTTTAGGGTGTTAGCTTTTGAAAATGACCAGCACAAAAAAGGTTGTTCAATTCAGATCAACTTGAAGAGCCCGCTCAAAATTACTGATATTAAATTTCTTAAAAGAAGAAATTAAAGTTGCAAATAATCTACCTGCTCGCTATCATCAATAGCGTAAATACGTCTAACAAATATGTCTGTGGTCACCATTACAGGTCCTAGTAAAAGCAATAGAGAGAATTAGGAAAGGGTCAGATTTAAAAAGTTCTAAAAAGCAAAGGGTAATAATGAAAACACATTTTCTACCTGTTCTATTGACTCCGAGAGGTCGGATACTTGCATCATAAGTGTCTGGGTTACGAATTGTTTTTAAAACATTGCGCTGGACTTGCTGTGAACTGTATTGCCCCCTTAATCCAATTTAACAAATATTTCGGTTATTATCAACTCAAAATAGATGCACTTATCAACTTTTAAATATGTAAATGTAGGTGAAATAGCCACTTACCACGATGGTTCCAAGCTTAAGACGGCTAATACAAAGCCAAAAAATATTCCAGATTTCATATCGCGACAATAAGTAACCTCTAAGTGTAATTTGTTTCTTAAGAAAACGCTGCCAAATTTCAGAGCAACAAGTCGAAGCAAATTATTAAAAAGATCTGAGCTCACCCTCAAGAGCAATAGGATACTTCGTCTTCAACTGATCACCCTACATCTTCCAGCAGACTTTTATTTGCTGCAAATTACAAGTTATGACGTCCAAATTCCATACAATCATGAACGAGTATCGCGACTTATAAACAGATTAAATATCGGATGAGAAACAGTTTTAGGGGCACCATGTGCTTCGCAGCTGTCCATGGGCTGTTTTCGCATAATAGTATTTAATCCAATTATAAATAAATGCATGGCTCATAATAAATATACCAGAAACCATTAGGTTTTTTTTCGATCTTTTGATGCAGTATTTTTAAGTGGTGCTTCCGGTCGACGTGGGGTAGGGAATTTAATAGACGATAAAAGAACTTGCAGCAGTTTGACTTGTTTACATTGAAAGAACCACCCATAACGTCATAGTTTATGAGGGTCAAAGAGAAACGTAAGACTAAATTCGAAACTTGCCAATATGATTACAGAAAAATTCCATTGCATGGTCTTGACAACTATCTCAGTGTCCACAAAAATTAACTATATCACAATAATTCCTTCAAGTTATAGTTCATTCCAATTTGGCAAAAACAGATCCGAGTTAAATCTATATGTACCTTGTCAAAGCTCTGCACTCGTATATGGACAGAAAAACAATGAAAACGGTAGTGAAATTTCCACCAGTTCTATTAAAAATCAAAAGGATTGACTACACGTTTTTGCTAAATAAAAAAATAAATAAAACATAAGTGTTGCTGAAATGAGTCGGTTTTTGGCCCAATCACCTCGTATTTGGGTCTATTTTACAATTAGCATGAAAAAATCTCGACAAAATTGTACAATTTTCACGATTACTGGAAACAAACCAATTAAAGATTGTTTTCTATCGTGCCATTTTCAAAATCAACAAGAAAAAAGAACGAAAAAAGGTGCAACTGCCACGATTTCTGGAAAAAAAATCAAATACTTTGTGCATCTGGTTTTTGGATATTTGCAATCGTATTCCGGTATAATTACTGTACACAAAAAAACGCAAAATGAGTGAAAACGATAGTGAAATTTTCATCGATTTCTTGGAAAACACTTTTGCATTTTTGGAGAAAAACAAAAATGTTCGTAAATTAATTCATCTGGTTTTTGGCTAATTGCACTAGTATTCCTCTGAGTGACAACGATTGTCACGGATTGTGAAATTTACATTTTTGAAAAACAAAAAGTAGAAAACCAAGTGTTGCTAAAATCACGCGCTTTTTCGCTATTTAAACTCGTATTTTGATGCATTTTCAAGATCAGGAAGAAAAGAATGAAAATGATGGTGACATTTTAACCTATGATCAAATGAATAGATCAGATAAAATATGCACTGTACATGTACCTGTCATTTGTCGCATCTGTTCCAGGCAATATACATTGTCGCTTGGGTCATTTTCTTCATGTTTCTTCTGTCTGCATGCGTTTCTTGTCATATTTCCTTCAACAATCCAGCTCAGAACGAGGTAAAAACACTGTATTTTGTTCAGTTTTATTTACCTTGTTCATGAAGGTTATAATTGTAATGCATGCCCTTTGATATCGTGATGTGCTTCGGGACAGATCTTCTCACTACGAGGGATAAAGAGTGAAAAATGCTACTAAAGAGGATCTGATGCAGAAAAAGTTCAATGCGACTCATTTTAAGTAAGAAATAAACAGGACAAAAATATTATTCACAGATAATGTTAACAAAGTGTTGAACAAAGTTGAGATTCATTCATTCGTTCCTGCTTACGCTCTTGACTTTCAGAGTTTTCCACGAGCCATTGTGCAAGGAACGGAACATGCTCGGATAGGCTTCACCGGTTCGTTTGCCCCCATACAACGAAAAGACGAAATCAACAAGAAACTTCTGTTATCCTACGTCCGTTCCTAGAAAAACTATGAAAATTACACTAGGATGATGACCAGATAAGAGGAAGTGAGCTAAAATGATCGACTATGTTTTCTCTCCAAAAATGGATTCACATTCACTGTCATTGGAACTACTTTACATGTACCGCCTATGAGAGACATCATTAAGGAAAGATGTTGAAAGAAAAGGAAAAAAATGAGTTTTGGGACAAACGATCGAGGGGACGCCAGAGGGGGGACTTGAAGCACATCAACAATAAAGCATACTGTAGTTCACAGCTCGAATCTGGTGAGAATCGAGAATCAGGCAAATTATACTAAGTTATGCAACGGTTAACTATGAAGTCGCCTATTTTTTCAGTTTTGGTATATTGATATATTGGCAATAAATATACTCTGCAAGTGCCCACCGTCCCCCTCCGACGTCACCGTTTTACTAAGAAACATGCTTTGTGTAGTCTCAAATTACTAAAAATTGCGAGGTGGTAAATTATACATACTCAATATGCAAACTATCTGCTGAAATGGTGCTCATAGACGCTGTAGCTTGTCATTCTTGCCAAATTTTCTATGGAGGAAGAAATACAGTGAAACCCCTATAGCTGGACACCTCTTTAAGTCGGAAAATTAGGCCATCATCGGACAATTACCTCATAACTCGTAAGTTGGATAACCTCTTTATATCGGACAATTTTTTTGCCGCATAGATGGAAATAGATCATTTTGGCAAAATCAGACAAAGAAACTAAGTTTTCTAGGATGAGATCACAATAAACATTTGAATTATGTGAACCTCATTTTAATTTAATGGAATTTCATTATACTTTTCCATACCGTGCTGTGGCGAGAACTACTACTTTTTGGAGAAAATGTATTTTCCTAGATAGTGCGAAGGTAGAATAATATAGAAAATACAGTAAAGGAAAAGGAGAAAAAATATACATGTATGAAGAATATAAGAATTTTTTGGACAAAACTTTAGATATTTGAAGACTGCCAGTGGGGTCTGGAATGCAAATTTTTTTGACTTCATCAGAAATAATGGATAGTGTATTCTTTTCAGAAAAACTAATAACGAGAGAAATATTACAATACATGTTTGTTTAGAGAGTAATAATTAGAAATAACATCACTAATGAAGTATTTTGCTCAAACATTATCCATGAATCGAAAACCAATATTTAGTAATGTTAATGGGAACGCCGGGTGTAATTTTTTTAAGAAATAGTACATCGGAAGTGACTGATTTAATGCAGTGCCCGTTCTTAATTTAGGTGCACCGCAGACGACATTTTTAGAAATAAAATCAGATCTCAAATGATGAATTATAGCCGGAATCCTGCCACAGCAGTTTGCAGGAAAATATAAGAGTTTTTCTAAAATATAGGATCACTTATTAACCCGCTATAGGTGGCTATTTGATATGGTTAGCAGTGTCAACCTTTTTTTTTTTAGAAATCTTAGCAAACTAACTCGGACACTTACGAGTTACAACAACCATACGTGTCCGACATAGATGTGTTTCACCGGAGTCCAAATGTTGAATTTCCTCTAGAATGATCTCTAAAATGTTTCGAATTTAGTCTAGATTTAGTTACGGAACAGTTACCTTAAATCACCTTCTGACCCAAAATCTGTCAAAAGCAAAGAGTCGAAATGACCAATTTTGCAGCAAGCAAGCGCTTTGGGCACCACCAGGCAAGACGTCATTGATTACAGTGAGAAAGAAGGTGATAACAAGGACGCATGCCGTCCGGTGGGATATCGTCCAACACGCCCAAATGTTCCATGTGGAACATAGATGGCGCCACAGAGTACATATAAATAAACCAGCGGCCGTGCTGAAATCGCTACTATTGCTTCTTTTGGACGCAAGCAAGGCTGCTTGTAGAGTCCTCCTCACAGGAGGCTGCATTGTCAAACCGAGTCTATAGGTGGATTAAACTGAGAATATGGCGCTTATTAAATCCATCTGCAGTTTGCGGGCTTACCGCCAAAGCTTACCGTAGATATCGCGGAGGTGTTGACCCGGCTGCTCAACCCAGGTCACTCTCGTCATTGTCCGACCTGGAAATGCCAAAGTTGCGGGCGATGCTGTCTGATATGGACCGGATGTTCTCCATGTGGATGTCGTCGAAATAGTCAACGTCGCTGGCTGGCTCACCGTGGAACAGGTCCTCATCGCTGATCATCCCGGGTCGATAGCTCTCGTACTCGGACTCGTACATGGCGTTTAGCGAGTCGAGGCTGAGCAGTTGGTCGCTGTCGAAGATGCGGCTGCTGGCCCTTGATGAGATGCTGGTGTCGTCCATGTCAGCGTCATGGCCTGGGTCATTGAAGATGGAATTGAGGTCGCTGAGGGCACCCTCGGCATCGGTGAGCCCGGCGTCGTTGACCATGGAGGCATTGTCCAGCGCCGGGTCGTTCTGGAAGGCTTGGTCATCCAGCAGCGGTTCGTTTGCTGCCTTCTCCTCGTCTTCCTCTTCATCATCATCTTCGTCTTCGTCGTCCTCGCTGCTAGAATCTTCGCTCTCCGGCTTGTCTACGGGGTTGTCCCGTTCACCGAAGGGCACGTCGCTGTCCATGTTCTCGTACTCGGACTCCTTCGTGTAGCTTCTCTGGCTGGGCTGCCGGCTGACCCGCGGAGTTGCTTCGGGGGTGGTGGGGATGTCCAGTGGGAAGCGGTAGCTCAGGGCCAGGATGTTGCCCTCGGGGCCATCGCCGTCGGGGTCCACCCCCGGTATGCGGACTCCGGTCTTGTTCTCCAGGACCTCCAGTAGGTTGCGCTCGTTCTTGAGCGTGCCCTCCACCTGAAAACCAAAACGATAATTTATTATGCATGGATAGAAAGCTTGCTAAGATAAGGTATTGAGATACACGGTAATTCGGCAAACTCTACTTTGCACTGATTGCAAAAAACACAAAATAAAGTATTAAAAATTCTATTTAGAAATGCAAAGAATTTGGGCACTGATGATTTTTATAAAGAATTACAAATTTTAAACAAAAACAGCTTAGTGTTTATGTAACTATTATTAATAATTACGTCAGTAATAGATTTAAAGAAGTTTGGAAAAATAAAGCAAAATTGATTCGAAAAACCACATATACATGTATATAGAACATACCTTTTATTGGAAATGATTTCGGCAAAAAATTACGAAATTTTGTAATTCCCACAGTATTTAATCGCCTACCAGAATATTTACTGGAAATAACGAAAATAGGTAGACTAAAAAGAACTTTAAAAAAATACCTTTTGGGTTGAAAATTTGGCTGACTGAGCATCACGGTTTATGATAACATATGCAATGTAACATTTAATTTATTGAATTGATCTTATTTTTATTTTTTGTTTAACTTTCAAATGTTTGTGTTCCTTTATGCATTTGTGCAGCTAATTTTTTTATTTTT
>JAQGAF010005377.1:0-12185 GCA_034687865.1 Kryphioiulus occultus | reverse complement strand
TTCGAAAATACAGTTTCCAAGACACCAAAACTTAAGTTAACCTTTGGATTCTCTGTTCATATAGATGTCAGGTTGCGAGTTTACTCTCAGGTATCCCCCCCACAGACAATTTTTTTCCCGCAAATTACAGAAAAATAAACATCAGCTAAGGCAAAAACTGAAGCTAGTCATTAGTGCCGTCATTTGTCATTAGTCCTCTTACATATATGACAGGTTGGGACGTTAAAGAATTACGTGAAGAGGTGAAGGGGTTATACAAGTTTGATCTAATTTGTATACAGATTTCGATGAAATGATGTCGAGTGCTGACACATTGGGTGATGGGTCTGAAAATCACGAATATTGTGACAAAATACTTGAATATTGCATTTCCTATATATGCACTGCGGGTGAATTTAAATTCGTTAAAAGCAAACTTACGTCTGGAATATGTTTTCTAAGCAAAGAAAATGTATATTAATTCACGAGAAGTGAGTTTTCGTTAAATGTACGTCGAATTTAGCTCTTCTCGGATATAGCTAGTAACGGTTATAACGAGCAAATTGGATCGGTCCCTCGATGCTCGTTATAACCGAGTTAGACTATTTGAATATTTTCCTTACTTCCCAAAAGAATATATATACATGTATACTAAATAAAAAAAATCTAATCATTTTGCTAGAAGGGTATTTCCCCAATGCGAAACAGGTCTCGTGGTTCACTTAAGTAACTGAAGTCAGGTGCTCTCCGAGTCTCCTCCATTCATATGTTTCCCCCTCTGATGAGTGCACTTTGTGAATGAGAGGGCCAGACGTCCTAGTACTCCATGCGGGGTTACCATGGCAACGCCTCCCGCAGCATCTGTTTGTTCAGGGCGGAATACATACTGTATAGTGTGCCTTCTCCCCGAGTCCCTGCATGCGTCAAGGCGACCAATCGATTAGGCGCCATTTTTGGCTATTTTAGGCTTCGTTACGCCCCATTGTTGGAGATGATCATGCGACGAGATTAAATTCTGCAAAGCCGCAGTTAAGCATTTCTGCTTACAACATTAACTGGAGCGCATGACCCTTAACCCCCAGTGCTCGATACCCCCGTGTTACACTTTTCCAGCACAACTTGTTTGATTTCTTCGCATCTTCATGCGCATCCGGATGTAACGAAACGCATCCAGGATATGCGAACAAATGAAGGCTGTAGTGAAAAAAATTTACGATAAATGGTGTTAGTGCGTGTAAATTTTAGCCAATCGTTGAACAGAGAACGAACAATGCTTGAAATCAAGGCAGGTGTCAAATCACGATAAGCAATCGAATGAATTAGCGATAATTTACATGTCCTATTTTTTGAATACCAATATAAATGGCGACCGTCTGTGCATGCAAAGGTGCACAACTAGTACATGCATAAGTTTTGCAAGCAGCCGACAAATTTAATCATCCACGACTTTACTTATTGAGACCATGCTGGTCAACATACAGAGTAAATTACTATTGTTTGTCATAGCCCAAGTGGTCAACATACAGAGATGCAGGTGGTCAACATACAACATTCAGAGGTGCAGGGGGTCAACATGTAGAGGTAACCTTCCATTGAGCTAATGTGGTATCCGTTCGGTCAGTTAAATGTGGTCAACTTTGGAGGTTCTACTGTAGGTTGTAACCCATATCAAACAAAATTATAGTTGTAGTGCCAATGACGGTAAATTTTTTTTGTGGAGACTACTCCTACACCATTTATCATGTACCAGTTAAATTCAGAATTAATGCTAATGAAAAAGCAACTCTTAGGTCGAAGTTAATGGCACGTAAAGCCTCGACAATGTTTATACAGTATGTTGTTTTCCTAAAAATAGTTTTGTTCAAGAATGAAGATTTGATGGTTATATGGGTGACATTTTCTTACGTGGTAAGCACCCAGGGAAAGGCCACTGGTCACCTAGTGGTCTCCATGATGTGCATCCCAGCAGTTGTTAAAACGAAATGCATTCTGGGGCACTACGGTTTCGAATGCATTTTTAACGTTCAAGCTACAATACTTTAACAACACCAAATATAAAATTACAGCAGATAAAAAATAATTTTATTAAGGAAAACAACTTATAGATTTCCCATCCCTTTTATAAAAAATGACTATAGCAAACACATGCGCTGTTATAACATACCAACAAATTTTAACAAAATACACGATTACCTGCCCTCCACAAATAAAATTAAAAAATTACCTGCTTGAAAATTCCTGATCTCGTGTAAATTTTGGCAGTCTCATTTGGTGTCAATTTTTTGAATAATTATGTAGTTGTATATTCCCTAATGTCTATGTGATTAGTACAAATGTATCAAATTAACCCTCTCTAGTTATGTATAGTATTTTTTATATTAATTGGCTTTAACTGTATTTTTGAATCGAATTTATTTCTATATGACATGACTTAAACACTAAGTTTTCAAACTTCTAATGACTGGTATGCACCTAAATTTCAACTATAATGCATTGTGGGCCACCATGCACGATTTCGAAAGTATTTTTTAAAAGTAAAGTTGTTAATATCATCGTGGAACTGGCCGTATTTCATAATGCAATAATATGTTGTCGAATTGGGATCGTGGACTTTTTACTCTTAGCTGTATAACCGCAATTTCGATATTTATGAGTGCGCTGTTCCCAACTTATGACTAATTTGAAAAAAAAAACATAACTCGGTTTTAGTCATCATGTGTAGAGGAAGCCATGCACTGTTAAAAAAAATCAATAAGGATTTCCTACTAAAGGTGGAGCGGTTCACCATCAATGGGTAGTCTCTCACTTTAATTCATTTATGGTGATATTTGGGCTAATAAAATGTTCAGAACTGGCCTTAAAAATGGCCTAGGTGCATGCCATAATAGCATTTTTATTAGTTCGGTTCCATTTGTCCAAAACGAGAATGGCATGTGCGATTTGTTTTGGCTACCAAATCTGTTTGTTCAACCCGAAATTGGTCACACTTTTTCCCTCACCACCATCCCCTCGCAAATTCCGATGCACATGCAAATACAATTAAGTGATTATGCGTTGGGCGAATTAAGTATTATCCGCCCACGCGTTCTATAATTCCTATTCCATCCTCTATAATATTACCTTTAGCAACATGGTCGTTAACACCGTTCTCTCAAAACCAAATTAAACATTGCTTTCGATGTCATGACCAACAATTCAAGTACAGTAGAACCTCTGTAAGTTGACCATACCCATGACTTTACATGAGAGACCATGCTGGTCAACATACAGAGAGTAAATTACTATTGTGTGTCACAGTGCAAGTGGTCAACATATAACTATCAGATGTGCAGGTGGTAAACATTTAGAGGTCACCTTCCATTGAGTTAATGAACTGTCTCAAACTGGTCAACATAAGGAACGAGGCTGCAGATTTATCCAGCAATTACATGTACTGTACTGTAGTGCTGGGATTTTAATGCAGAAACACTAATGTACGGTGTTCTAAGAAATTTCATTCTATAAGATTAGAAAGCATATTCAGACAACTATCCTACCTGTTGTGGTAATAAACAGCACAAATCTGGAATTAAATTCTGCAATGTCTAATTTTTGAGATTCCAACGAAAAAGGAAATTTCCCCTATTTCCAGACACAGTTGTTGTTCAGGGGTGTACATTATATGTTTTGCAAGCAGCCAATACATTTAATCATCCATGACTTTTTACGTTTACACCGTGCTGGTCAACATACAGAGTAAATTGCTAGTGTCTGTCATAGTCCAAGTGGTCAACATACAACATACAGATGTGCAGGTGGTCAACATGTAGAGGTCAACTTAAATTGAATTAATATGGTCAACATATGGAGGTGGTCAACTTTGGAGTTTCTACTGTAGTAGCAATGATAACATGGGACATAAATAGCAGTAACCTCACGAGAGTTACAAACAACTAAAGTCATGTCATTCAACTTAATCAAGAAAGGCATGTGTATGAGAACGACAGCAGGTGGACAACATTTTTCAAAATTACACACGGAATCCGTCAATAAATTCTGGAGTGCGTAATATGAGCTTATGGGTACTATTACTTTAAATAACAAGTTTGGGTAGCTTGTTTGCCATTCAATTAAAATTCGATTTTAATACTTGATTTCACTGTCCCGACTAATTAATCTGACTTTTCCATTAGCAGCTGTTGTTAAAAGCATGCAAGCGGGTGATGTAAAGTAAATTTGCATAACGATTAAACCTTAATTGAGTAAACCCTAATTGAACGTTGTTAACCGCAAAATGGCGGTGTTCCATTAAGACTTGTGTAACTTAAGCGGGGGTGACATCAAATAGCCCAACTTCAATAAATCCATAACATAGATAAAAGCATGTCAGATGGAATTGGTCTGAAGTATTAATACACGAAACATGTTTTTAACAAAATCCTAACCTTAGGTTAGTTAAGGTTATATAGACCTGGCTTTCTAGGTACATGGAATTTGTCTGAAGTATTTGTACAAAAACTTGACCACAAAAAAACTTTTTTCAAGACTTTCTTAGAAATATTAATAATCAAGAAAATACTGTAGGCCCATTTTTTGACAGTACGGTCAGTGGGCCTACCTGCTGTATTTTTCTTTGTTTCCTTGAACAACCCAAGAAATTGTCCCTCAATTTAAACATATTTCTACGATGTATTTTTGCACGTTTATTTAAAAGGGAACGCCGTATGCGAACTTTTTGAAAAACTTCTGGAAATAACGAAATGTAGGTGTAGCTTATATGGTATTTTTTTTTAAAAAAAATGAATTGAAAATTAAAAATGTCCAGTCATAAAATTGAAATTAAAATTTTTTTTTGAAAGTTTCTGACTCCCACCGAACTTTACGGGCAAAATGTCCACATTTACCTGACTTTCCCTGACCACATTTTACTATCCAGACTATCCCTGACCTGCCCTGACGGTATGAACCCTGGCCTAATACATGAAACATGTTTTTAACACAATTTTACCTGCAAATTACTACATCTCAGCAGGAGTTTCCAGTATTTGGGACATTTGGGATATTTGGATGAAGATTTGACATGGGTGCACAACTTTTGTGTTTAGCTTCGAGATTTCGAAAGAGTCATGAAAGGGTTTCCGAAGACAAACATGTAAATGTTTCTTCCCATAAAAACAAAAATAGATTCGTCTAAAAATAATTAGTCGCCATTTTTGCTTTCTGGACCCCTTGCTTTCCAAACTGTGGTTTTTTTCGCTGTCTGTTGAGGGCAGAGACACGAGTTTTCAATTTAAGAAATAATCAGAGAAAGTACAAATGTGGGGTTAAACAGGTCGTTAACTGTTTTTTGGTTACATGTAAGCTGAAAAAAATTGATACTAATCTCCCAGTTGCGCAAACCGCTAGCAAAGGTTTCATTGTGTAAGAGTTAGTTTAATGTTTCAATAGTAAACTCATATGAAACAATTATGTGAATAATATATTATAAATATACAGATATATATATATATATAATATATATTCGTAATATATTGCACATATATTTAAGAAAGGAATTATGTTTGTAATATATGACAAATATTTTGGTAATAATATATAACGAAGACAAATATATTCATATTATGTTAAGAATATATTTTTCATAATGAATAGTCATGTACATGTATGTCACATTAATGGAAAAAAATGTGTGTATGTGTAATACATTAGTAATACATTGCAGGAGGTATCTGAAATATACTCGGCATATATTATATATCATATTTACTTGACATATTTCATACATTATAATTGCATGGATTCTATATAATAATTCCATATATGAAATCAGGCCAATTTTGGTATATTTTCAATATATGGATAATGAAACCAACAAATATATACTTAATAAATCTTTTTTCCATATGGTAGCTATTGTATTGAACATCCGAGCACTTCAAAGCCCACGTCAGTAACATTTCAGTAACATTTTGAGAAGTTTTAAAAACTATTTTTCCTCTAACTGAAAGCCCATATCGCACATGTATTTCTAACAGGGTGACTGGCGAAATCTTCAATTGAATTTCCCTGACTTTTCCAGGTTTTCCAGACACTTTCGGAAAAAATTTCAGACAATTTCGAGAAACGCTTTTTTACAAATTTGATACAAACAAATGCTTTTTAGAAATTATACATAGGATCACGAAATGATGGAATTAGCCCACAATTTTGTAAGACGAAAGAATAATATTAATATTTAAGGGAATGCCGTAGGTCGAAATATGAAAAATTATTTATGCGTTTAAAATGCTTTTTTTCCCATATGGGGTTCCATTTTCCCAAAACATTGTTTCCAAAATCATATTTTCTTGAAATCTTATCTCGCGTGAAAATCCAATCACGAAATAGCTGAGGTCCAACCTTATATCAATTTATTCACAAAAAATCGAAGTTTATTCAAAGATTTCGATAATCGAATCCATCCAATCGAGCCTAGCTCCAGCTTATTCATGTGTAGGACATGTTATTTTTTCAAATAAACGTTAAGCTAATTAATTAGCAAACAGCACGGAAGCGTAAAGGAAGTTAAATATAAATTTAGCGGAAAATTTATTCACGTGCATTTTGTAAAAGTTTACGCATATGGTATCTCTCTAAATTTTTCCTTTTGCTCTGGACTGGCCTACTTACAATTTTTAATTTCAGAAAATTAAGGAAGAGATTGCGAAAAAAAAAGAGTTATGCATGCGTGTAAAAGCGGTGGTTATTTGCCCAACCGGTCAGAATCTTCTCACGAACACCAAAACTCATGAAAATAAATTGAGAGAAAAAGCTTTAGACCAGCAAGAAATGCGTGACCACCTACTTAATACGAGCGTATTAAATCTGTTATCCTAAACGCTGAGCAGGTTAGTGTAGACCTGCTTGAAATCCGATAGATTATCTGTATATGCGACCTCTGACGGTTTGCTAGCCAGGTTTACAACTAAAACTAAGTTGCATCTATTGCATAAGTAAAAATTAAATTAAATTAAATTATATCATTTCAATTCTGTATCGTCCCCACATGGAAAGGAAATTCATTTCAAATGCATTACGAATTGCAAAATTTATTGCAAATACGTTGGTTATTTTATCGCAATTAGGTAATAAACATACATGCATTTCACTAATGCATTTTACAACGCATTATAAAATAAACTGACTTGAATATTTCACAATATATTTAAAACTAAATACATGTACTTATACCAATCAAAATAGTTGTGGCACCCAAATTTCCAGACATTATGAATTTCCCTGACTTCTACCTGACTTTCCCTGACTTTCCTTGACCACATCCAATTTCCCTGACTTTCACTTACGGTATGAACCCTGTCATGTGATGTAGCAAAACATCCTTAAGAAGTTTGCATCTTTGGCACAACAGCACCTGTAATGTTAGCACGAAATATGTAATCTGCCAGACTTCCCAAACTTTTTGTGGTGCACGAATCGAGATTACGTAAACAAGGCAACAAGGCGTTAAAATCACTTAATTGTTTTTGTGTTGTTTCTTGTTTCTGAATTGAAACTGATTGTTTTTTAGTCAAACACCAATAAAAATCCAGACAGCATACAGTTTCCAAATGTTCAAGATCATCTTTGACACAAAAGCACCTGTAATTGTAGCACGAAATATGGAATTTGTCAGATTTCCAAAAATTTTTGTGCATGGTGCACAACTCGAGATTACGTAAACAAGGCGTTAAAATCACTGAAGAAATCTGCGATTGTTTTTTTAGTCAAACACCAATAAAACTGGCAACATTAAGGTTCACAGTATACAAAAACTTACGGTTTTTGTGCATTTCGGTGAGAATTTTCACTTACCAAAAGCATTATAAAAGGGTAAAAAATTGAAGGGTGACCTCACACGCATCGTTAGTGTTGCTCAACATGGTTGACTTCACTTTTTGTCGATTTTCTCGACTGAACATGCAGTGTTCGCGCATTATGATGGAGCACAAATGTGAAAATGTGAAAAAGTGCACACACGGCAGGAAGGTGAAACATCCCAAATCGAGCCTTTTTTTTCCCAACAAGGTACCACATTATGGGGGGCAAAAAACAGCCCTCCGAACGTCATTAACATTGTTTGAAAACAATTCTTGCCATGGCGACTTAGGAAGACGTTCACTGGCAATTTGTTGCGCATCATTTCCCTGCCTTAAGCCCTCACTTCTTGCAGACGTTAATGACTTTATTTCATGAACTCGTAAATTTGCTCAAGTCCATGATGAGATGAACCTCGACGATGGCATTGATCCAGGTTTCTCGAGGGAGAAAATCATAACAAAGAATGGTCGGACAATGGCGAGAAATTCGGATATCTCGTGAACTTCACGGTGAGGGACCAACAATCCAAGATTGTTGTATAAGAATTTGGTCTCTGCAATGGCATAAACAAATTCAAGAGTAATCCATGTGTGCCATTCAACTATTCATTAGCCAGTGATGTTTTTATAGGACTATTTTAATAAAACTTATTCTCAGGTTTAATAAAACTTATTCTCTATCCCTATTCAGCCATTCAGTAGCCATGATGTTTTTATAGGCACATACGTATGACTATTTTTAATAAAAATTATTCTCAGGGTATGTGATTTCCTCATCCACTTCAGTGTCAAGAGACGCCATGAAGAACGTTGTTCAAAAATGGAGCTGATTTTTTACTTCGTACATACAGTAACTATTTATAAGCTAGCAACAGTGAAGAATAAAAACATTCAAAAAACATCCAAAAAAATGGCAACAAACTTGGCAGCAAACGAGATATACAGCACAGTACATGCCATCATTCTTTGACAGAGTTGCCCAAAGTCACCTTGCCCAAAACATCGCAAATTTGCTTCAGATTAAGTTCAGAATAACTAGCTATAGCGATACAGTAGTTGGGTTTTCCCAAAGATGACATTTCCAACGCTATATAATGCTATATCAAATGTTATGTCAAATGTTATCCAGGTTTTCCAGGTTTCCCAGGTCTGGGATAAACCTGTGAAAATAATTAATGATATTTACGTCATCATCAATCACTTATGTAATTCGTGATATAAAATAAAACCTGGTTTCGATAAACGTGCATCAGTCGTTACTACGTTTCGGGACATGGAAGTCATCAATCGTAATTCCATATCTGATGTAAACATGTCAATTTAAATGTAAATATTTACGTTTCTTTTTTGGGTAACGCAACTGATCTCGCATTGTAAAATATTACGTAATATACAATACAATTTAAATTTTGCATTTATCATAAAGAAGAAACAACATTACATGATGAAACAATCCACTGAGCTAAGTATAGGTTGAGCTAACTCCTTTAAGTTTATTACCAGATATTACAAATATGGAAAACATATGGTGGTGTCTTAATCCAAACACACCCTAAAAGCAATAAGAGCTGAAACTCATTACTTGGAACTTTCGTGTATTGTTCTCATAAGATGCAGAGTTTATTGGGAAAGTCCCTACTTTCGTTAGCACTTGAATTACTGGTTACCATTTCCCGAACAATGGTGAATGATAATACAGGTAATAAATTAAAAATTCAAAAAATTCCGACCTCCTTATCATATTTATGAGGGGTTATCCAAAGGTTTCGCTATATGATGCAAATGCAATCAAATATTTTGCAAGAGTTTCTAGGACATCTCAAAGCTACTCGACACAAAATGGTGACACACATTTCAAACTCGTGTAGGAAGTAATACGAAACATTTAAGATGAATGAATGATCGTCAATTGGACTTTTTATAAAAATGTCGCCTATGGCGTTTTCATTATATCGTTCACTTTCACTAATATTTCTTATGAAAACTTCACTTAGATCCATCATTTCTGCTTAATTTTGTTAAAAATATTTCGCCCACTTCGTTGAAAGTGTCATTTCAGGGTGAACCCTGAAGAAATGGCCATCGTTATTATTAGCCTACTAATTATACACTAAAAATCCATTATTTCCAGGAATTTTTCAGAAAATTCGCAAATGGCATTCCCTTAATTATTAATATTAAGCTTATTATTTTCTTTAACAAGATCGTTGGCTAATTTCCACCATTTTGTGATTTAGACTTTCTAAAATGTTCTCCTCATAGCGTTTGAATTGGGGCATTCTTTTTCAATCCTAATCTGTGTTTTTTGCCTGCTCTTCCTAACTTTTACTATTTAAATTGCTTCAATACAACGAAATTTCGAAGAAAAAAAAAACATCTATACAGCACGTAAACGAATTGATGATCCAAGTTTTAATATATGGTTGGCTAAACACACGACTTAGCGCTTCCTGTAAAAATATGTCAAATCGGTAAAATCTGTTTGTCTGAAAATTTTATAAAAAAATTTCTGGAAATCCTGATAAAGCCAGAGAAATTTAACTGAAGATACAAACAGTCACCCTCTTATAAATAAAATAAAATTAATTCACTTATTATGTATGTTATTCAATGTGAAAGTTTTTCCAAATCGGGCAGAATTTGGAAAAAACCCTGAAAATTTCAGGACGTCCTTTATGGATGGCCCCTAGCTGAATCACATTGTTATATTTCTTCGTGAAAATAGACACAAACTTATTTAATAAACACTCGAAGCTGAAAGTTGAACGTCCTGAAGTGTAAATATTATGCGATCACCTGAATCATCGATATCAGATACATGTATAAAAGTTCATTTTCAGAATCTAAGCATTCATCACGGTTACACGCATGCCTAATTTTAAGACGATTACCATCAGAATAGGCATTTGTATTACAGGGCAAGAAAAACCAGATAAGAAGATGAGATGCAGTCGAAGAGAAGAGGAAATAAAGAAAAAAGAAAAAAAAATAGCTGTTTTTTTGGGGGAAAAAATTAACCAAAATAAATCAAGATGTACTTCGAGTTGAGCTAAAGCAGGCTAAATTCAATTAACTTCCAACAAAGTGGTGCAACACTTCCTGATACTAATTACTTAAAATTCTTTTGCTAGTCTCAATTCAGAGATTTACATGTACATTTGATTTCTGCCAGTAGGACTAGGAAGCATTTCTTTTTATTTACCTGCCTATCTACAAAAGAAACTTCACCTTGGAGAAAAAAGACAAACTACCTTCATGGGCAACAACCCATTTTGCCACGAAGATTTTCTCGGAAATTCAGGTTTGAATTAAGGTAATCACCATCATCCACGATTTAAAGCTGGTGAAGTCACCGCCCATATAGTTTACCTTGTCTCGCCTCCAAACTGCCATATTTTAAAAACAAATGGCATCAACGTGCTGATACGTTTAAGTAACAATAGCTGATAAAAATGTAAACACGAAACACGCCTTATTTAACAGTTAGGATTACGCAGCACTAGTCCTTGTACAGAATATATAGGTTTGGGTGAGTCTATATGTCCCATTTTTAGCTGGCACGAGGTCTTTTCAATTCTTGTGTTGGCGGTATTGTCAATTTGTTTTATACGATTTTATGATGGCGAATCATTCTTTAGTATTTTCGCAAGAAGGGCATTAAACGTAATTTGACGAAAGTTACTTTCCATTGAATATCAGCATTGTTTCCCTTTGCATAATTCGAAGTTCCCCATTTTCTTACACATGTTCACCAGATATGACGGTACATCATCTTATGTCAGCTTACCAGCCATGGGGAGAAGCCCACTTTCTCGATGTGTCTATGCTAGAGTAGGGCACAGTCGGACATATACCGTAGTACGGCCGAAATTTCTTTGCAAAAACGTTGACAAATGCTGCTTTTTAAACGAAATTTTTATAAAAAGCCAATGATGAATCAAAATTTGGCTAACAATTATTAGTTTGACTTCCTCCTAATACCCAGAACTTATCAAGGGGTAAACTTAAATAACGCGATAATTGAAAAATGTGGTTACCCAACACGTTGGTAATTAACTAGGTGAACGGGCTGCGTTGGCGGTTTCTGCAGCGGAAATTATTACCGTTTTAATCTCGTTTTCCATTACCAAGTGGGGACACGTACATGTACACAGCAAAACGTCATCGTGGTTTTCGCCATTATCTAGTTTTTAAAACGAAATTTTAGTTGGGAATGTCCTGGGGTCAAATTTTGGACTTTCACAACGTTGTGTTTTTCTCAGGTTACATTTTTTAATTGGGTGTTAGAAACTTAGTCACGCGCATCTCTATTGCGATTTTGCAACGGTGGGTGTCACTATAGCCAATTAAAAAACGCAACACGAGGAAAAC
>JAQGAF010005376.1:0-12186 GCA_034687865.1 Kryphioiulus occultus | reverse complement strand
ACCACACCTTGAAATGGTGTACTACACCTTTTTTAGGTGTTTATAAGCATCCATGATGACGAAATAAGGTGCTTATCATCATCATGGGTGCTTATAAACAATTAAAAAGGTGTAGTATTTGTGACAAAATCACAAATAGAGGGGTAGCCCCTAATGTTAATTCTATGACACAGTCTGATACAGAGAAAAATTGAGCCACATAATGAGGTGTTTGACTTTTGGGGGTGTCCAACAAAAGGGTCCTGCTGTATCTCGTATTTAATTATGAAGGAAATGCTGGTGGAAATTAAGGAGGCACCCCTGGGAGTGAAGCACTCGGACGCAAATGCCCATTTTGTCCCCTCCTTAATGCAACCTGATGATTTACTTTTGATTTACTAACCATATGCATTTGAAATTTTTAAAGTAAAATGAATGAAAGTATACGGTATTGTGGTGATGATGAAAACTCCGGCGATCAATATTTATTACTGCCACAAAGCATTGAGGTTTTGTAGCCATTAAGATGGAGTGATCAAATATGGACTTTCCCTCGAAATGGCCAGTTGGTTCTGTCCATGTCCTGGGATGGACGTTTTATCTAGGGTTTTCAGTGGACTCTTATCTCTGAAAACTGCAGGCATGGTTTTATTTATTTTTCTACAAATCTCAAACTGCCATGCTAACTCATAGCTATTATCATAAATGCTACCATTCAAATAAAAAATCGTTCGATTTTGCAGCGGTTTCAAACGATGTAATATCCGTAAACCAATCATGTCATAAGCTTTGCTTCACAACCCGAATTATACATGTACGTTGTGTACAAAAAATCAGTAGACATACAGAATCGGTTGAGGCGTCATTTTCTAGTTTTCTAGTTTTATGTGAATGTGCAACTTAAATGTCACAGCAAGAGGAATGAGTATATGCACGAAATTGAGCACGGATATAGCATTTTCACAAACCTGAAGAAAAAAGGGCTTATTGGCGATTGCAGAGCATGCTCGAAGGAGTTCATGTATGTTCGAAGGAGGTTTCACACTAAATATCAAAAGTAACCTCTCAATAGTCCTCAATTTTCTCGTGGCACAACAATTTTGTTGAGGCTGGAAGGTCTGTGCACAATGATGCAAAATGAATCAACCATACACATGCTACACTCTAAAGAAAAAGATGCGATGATGTACCTTTAAAGATGTTGTGACTTGTCGCAAATACTGATCTTATAAGCACCAAACAACATCAGATAAGGTGCTATCTGTCACCATCAAATTAAGCTGAGGTACTTCCCCAAAATGAACTGATTAATACCTACTGTAAATGATTTACGCATACACAGGGTGTGTCCGAAGTCATTGTCACAATTTAAATGTGGTATCGTGCGCAAAAAATCCTCAAAATGTCCCAGATAACATAAGTCTAGAAACGGTCAATTACAGTGATACTTGGCTATTTTCCTTTGGAAAACATTTGTTAGCATACAGTCAATAGTGCATTTGCATTGTAATGATGTATGCGGCGTCCAAGGAAAAATGTTCCTGTATCTCGAAACAGGCCGTTTCGAGACATACATTATCATGGACAATTTTGTATATTTCCTGAGTACGATACAACTCTTTTCATCTGTGAACATGACTTTGGAAACGCCACATGTAAAGTCTAATTGACATACAGAAGTGAATTCGGAAAAATATTATTCAAATTATTGCTATAACAAAATAAATAATTAAGAATTAAATCAAATTAATTGTAAATAAATGTGACCTCATTTTTGAGACCTAGGAGAGCCAAAATAACGAAATAAGCTTTTTGCGTTAGTATTATGAAATACGCATGCTACGTTAGGCTTACCTATTTAAGGACAATTTCCTTGATAGTCTTTGATTTCCTTGACTATAGCTTTAAACTAAAGAGTCACTACTCACTTTGGAATGTTTCAGTACCGGTATGTAATACAAGGCACAAGTAATTCATTCACCATGATTTGGTGATAAATTCTTTTAGGCTCAAACTTTTGGCTAGACCATAATGAGGCACTTTTAAAGGTGATTAAACTTGTTATGATGAGCAAAACACCATTAATTGGTCCAATTATAACATTGTTGGGCCACTGGAAGGACCTCAGCACCAAATTCCTATGCAAACCTATTATACGCTATGAAGGAAATCATGGTTTTGTGGGGATTTCTTGGAATTTCCAAACATCTATTTTAAACGGGTAATATTCATGAAAATGCATTGGTAATGTCCCCTCTAACTCGGCCACCCTTTAACTCAGACACTTTTGGAATGCACCAAAGGTGTTCGAAATAGTACACACTGTAGTAATATAAGGGTGTTCATTTCAACACTCCACCTTGGCTATAATAAAACGCTGGGAGACTGACCCCACTGACCTCAACTTTAAAATTTGAATGGCAACACAGATATTGTGATACGTTAAATGAAGGTCCATTAACAATAATCAATTTTGGCGAAAACTAAATTGAAATCATCTCATCCAATCAGTCACAATATACACTCAAAAATGTGCCTTACAAAACTTTTATTTAAATCTGGTATTTAATAAGTATCAAGGTAATTTATTGTTTTTTGAGGTTTTCCCAGTTTACAGCCTTCAAAAAGAAACCTTTTCTGGTTTCTGTAAGGTTTCATTTTAGATTATCAAAACGTATCCCTTACTTTCCAATACTTTATGTAATGAATTTATGGTGGAAACCTTTTAAAGTTTTTAAAAAACTGGAAAAAACTAATATTATACATATACTTACATGATACTTGAATTTCATGGGTTTCTGGATTGTATTAATGCTACATGTCTCATAAATTTCGTCAATGACGGCATCTTGATATGTGCTTATGAAGCAAATGGCTCTGGCAACATAGATGATATTTCTCGTATTCGTCTATAGGTTATAAATTAATTTCTAAGTAAAGTATGAGATGGGGCGAGAGCCAAAATCTCCTTTCATTTCAATTTGATTTGATTCGATCTTTTAATTGATACTAGCTCATTGGTCAAAACGCCCATTCTAGTTGAACAAATTATGGAACGAATGCCGGGTTGTTTTTAAAATAGGGAATTTCATAAAAGCTTTAGAATCATGTTTAAAAAAGTGTATAGAACATAGACACTTGCAAAAATACACATTTGAATTTAAATGCACCTGCGAGCAAGTATATAAGCTTCCCAGGGCAGCATGAGTTTGATGATCATGCAGACGAAAAATTTTGTTTTCGCTTTTATAAATTTCGAAACCTTGGCAAATACATATTTCTGACATCAAATATTCATGTACAACAGTAATGTTGTGAATGGCTCCAAGATTCTCCATGATGCAATTCCATCTGTTTGATAATAATTGTAAGACTGAAATTCCAGATTTTTGGCCGTAGGGACTGATTGGTTTCGCCAATTTCAATTTCGTTTTCGCCGAAATTCATCATTTTTAATGGGGTTTCATTTAAGATATTGCAAGGTGTGGGTTGCTCTTTGGAAATTTTTAATTGGGGTCAAATAGGGATCAGGAGGTGGGTCACTGCCATTTGCGAGTATTTTACAAATGTGTCCCCCTATGGTTGATAAACATCCCCCCAAACACGGTTTCTCAATCTGATGCCGTTTTTTAATAATCTAGGTGGATATTTTTTAAAAAAACATCCTGTATATAAATTATATTTAAATAAATATTTTTTGCCCATACCTAGGGGGAGGGGGAAACAAACGCCACTTTTGCATCCCCTGTGGTCTCCCATGCTCTATAGTGTACTTTGCACGCTGCATAGATCGATATTTGCATTTTTTTTTTTTTAAATTTTACTATCCTTGCTTTCACTATGTTTGCTGCATTCTTTTCTAGCTAATTGACCAGATTCTCATTTAACCATGTATGTTCTAAAAAATTCTGGGAATGTTACATTTAGCTGTAGACCATTTTGGTAAAGTCTTCTTAATCACCCTATGTTTCTATTTGTTATTGGTGTTTAATCCTAATTTGTTGAAATCATGTTAAAATCCTGTTGAATTCATTGCCTGATTACCCATTTATCCTTATGACATGCGTCAAACAGCTATCTCTGAAGTATATTAAAAACAAAATAATTTATTTAGGGGGCACAAAGTAGCAGCTAATTCTTTTTTAATTGAGTACTATATATGCAGATTATTTACCAAAAAATTTCAGAATTAATCTAGGTGCCTCAATATGTTTTTGTCTCAGAAAGCAAAAGAAATTCAACAAAGTATACCAAAAATCAATATTATTTTCTTAAATCTCTCCAAAATAATGCATACCTGTAGAGGTAGTACCAAGAGTTTTTAGACATAAAATTCAGGTGAAAACTTATGGACATTGGATTAACCTTCATGTCCAAACTGAGGCGAAACTTTTTGCTGTCAACAAACCCTTGGCTTTGTTGCCACACACTTTAACAACCAATAAGCCTACCAGTTTTAAATTGTCGTTTTTATAATATGCCATTGATTATTTACTGGAAACTATAAAAAATTGTACAACTTTTAAAACGAAGTTACCTTGCAAACAAAAAATCCGACTCACCTGCATGTGTGAGTGAAAATTTGTTTTTCTCAGCTACTAAATATCCAATTTAAAATCAGAAAATGCCTTTTTTAACCAAATTATTCTTTATTACAATGTGCATAATTTGACTAATGATCCGTTTGCATATTTGGGGCAAAAGGCCTTGAAACTAACACAACCCAATTTGTATATTTGCACCCCAGTGTCAATAAAAGAGTTTCTGAATGCAATTTTCCTACCAGATGCTAATAATCACATCTCCAGCAATATTGTGATTAAATTAATGGCTTCTTGAATAAATGACCACTACTCCAGAGGTAACCGCTTAGGTAGTTGCTTTATGCCAAGTTGTGCATAGCCAGAGAGATATGGCTTGCGGGGAGCCGCTTGCCAACTGAATCTGCTTTAGCCTGCTGCTGAATAGCCTGACAATGTTATGAGGAGACTGGTTCCTTAAAACCGGCAACCAGGGTCAGGTCGACCTCGGTTCATTACTGAGCGAAAAGACCATTTTATTGAAACCTGTTAAAGTGCAGCAGCATCTCCGTGATGTCAATGGAGAGACTGTAAGTCAGCGGACAGTGAGGCAAAGACTTAAGGAAAGCACCCTTATACCTCAATTGATTGCAGATGATCATCAAACACGTCTTCAGTTTGCCTAGCAGCATCTGAACTGGACATTGGAGCAATGGGGGTCTGTCCTATCCTCTGATGAGACCAGACTCTGTCCCTACAGTACCGATAGACGAGCACAAGTGTACCAGCTATGCGTTGCCTTGCGTTTTGCCCAGTGTTGCATTACTGAATCTGAATCCAAGGACAGAATAGAGGACTTTTAGCCACTGTAGAACACATTGATGAGATTCTGACAGACCATGTAGTGCCACATGCTGGATTTGTTGGTGACAACTTTACGTTTATGCATGGCAACGCAAGGCCACAAACTGAAGCGATTGTACAAGGGTATCCTGCAGAGCCTGGAATTCCGGTTATGGAATGGCCATCATTTAGTCCCAACCTAAACCTCACAGAGCACATGTGAGATGAGCTCAAGAGACGAGTTAATGCCAGAAATCATATTTGACTGTTGTCAAGGAGGAGTGGATTTTGTGGTTGTAAATGCAAGGGGAGGGAATATAGTGTTCTGAAAATAAGGATTTTTGTTTAAATGTTTTAAATAACCCGCTCATTTGCAATAAAATATATGTATTTTTGAGATATTTGATTTGCAGGCTTTTTACGAGGACTTTTCCAGAGGAATAAATTGTCGATGAAACGCACCTTACAGATGTTAAAATTAAATATTTAGTTGCTATGAAAACTGCATTTTTATTCAATATATGCAGCTGAGTCAAATTGTTTGCTCGTGAGTGTATATCTGGGCAAGCTAAAGCCATATATGACGTGAACCATATATGCTTGTATAAGAAATTGCCTACATCACACTCCTATATGCCAGTGCCATCACATATATGGCCTTCCTTAAACATTTGTTAAGAAGTTCACAAATATGAGTGTATTTAGTTGAAAGTGTGGCCACCTCTGATTGGACAGGCAGCAAGATGAGTGGGACACCTTGCTGACTGGACCACTTTCAGAATGCACCATAGGTGTCCCACATAGAGAAGTTTCAATATAATTAGCGATCAAACCTGCACCAATATTTTTTTTGGAAACTTTTTTTGGAATTTTTTTGTTGTAATATTGGGTAAGGCAGAATATCTGGGAAGATCATTTATTGTCGTATTATCGAAATGTAAATTAAAGTTACCGTCACCGTTACCATCAAATTACCACGTCTTAGATTTGTGCAGCGAATTTTCTGAAATTGTCCCCAAAATGATGAAAATAATTAGTCCGACTCCTCCTGGAATTCGTACGGAGTGGGTCAAGTAAAGCAACTAGAAATGGTTCAACGTAGAGCTGCCAGGTTTCCTTAAAAAAATTTGAAAGGTATTTGTAAACTTGCTAGTAAGTAGGCTTCCACTTTTTTGTATTTGTTTGGTATCAGAAATGTTTCAACAAGTATCAAATAAGTCTGATAGGGTGCAAAATATACCTATCATAGGTTTTAGAGGGATACCTTACGGTGTACAACATTTTGAAAACCTATGAAATACATTGGATATAACGGAAACCTTTCAACAACCAAATGGACTGTTAGACGCCCCTATACCGTATATGGTTGCATTAATGATCAATTATAGCAAACATGTAATATGACTTAATTAAACAATAGGGGATGTGAATCCTAAAAAATAATTGTAATTGTTAGTGATTAATTGGCGTTCGCGCATGTGCATATGGCTTCCAAAACCCGCAAAACCGGTTTTGGTAGTCATATGCGGATGCGCACAACAATTAGTCAAGTTCAATTACAATTATTTTTTAGGTTTGACACCCCCTATTGATAGGGACATTAAATCAGGTATAATACTTAACTACATGTAATTAAACATACAGACTTTTATTAAACAAAATTAAAAAATACATAAACATTCCCATAAACTCGATTTCTCTATCTCATAGCGTTTGCAATCCTCTTCTCCCCCCCCCCCCAAAGCTGATTAATGAGTATTACTATAATGATTTGTTTATGCAGTATAGTAGGCATTTGTTTGTTCCTATGAAGACAACCCAGTGACGCATGCAAAACAAATGCTCGATTTTATTTAACCGGTAAATCATATATCATTTAATTATACAGTAGTTATATTCCTCTGTTAATATTGCTAGGAAGTTGACAATTACGTTGCCTGAAAGCATCCTTTCTTATTGTTGAGGCTTCCAAACGATACTACTGCAATTTGCATAATGGCGTTACCGAAACGCTTGGCCTAGGGCGACATCTGTTGGCGGAAACGAGAACCACGATTTTTTTTTCGCAACCCGATTTCTTCTATTTATACTTTCAGGTCAACTTTAACAATGCCGTAGGTTTTTGCTCCCTAGGCTTGGAGCTCTAAGCTTTCCACTTTGAACTCTAGGCATTTTCAATTTTATATCAATTTTATTATTACACTTGCAGATAAACGCAAGTGAGGAAACCACTTATATTGTATGCAGACTTAAATTGCATTTTAAAAAAGAAAGTCCTGAATGTAAACGTGAATTGATGAATTTGGTTTGAGAAACTACAAAGGGGTGGGTTGAAGTAAAAAAATTAAAACCGTTTTATCCAAGTCAAAAGTTCATGTGCACACCTTCTTCAATTGAGACAAAAGCGTGCTTTCAGGTTTCCTTGGTTTGGGCGAACTAAAACTAGATGGAGCGAATCTCCCCATTGAAGTATAGCCTCCAAATTTGACCACAATGGTGCTTTTCCACATGGCTATGACTTTGGTAGTAGTAACTTTATACAAGGCCTACTTGGTGTATTTTCGGAATATAACCACCTGATGTTAGTAAATTTCCCGCAATGTTTGCATTTTCTCTAGGTATATAATGTACGTGACCCACTTGTCGCGATTGAAGTGCTTTTATGTAAGTGCAATTTGTTTCTGCATGTAAACATACAAATACAGCATGATTTAAAGGAAAGTAGTGCAACATAATGTTAAGGACAATTAAGAAAATCGATGCTTCTTTGAATTTCTAATATTCCTATACCACGAATATACTGTATAACGAAATCTGGGAAAATACGTGTTCTCTGAAATAAACACACTTTTGAAGCTAGGAAACATTTCACTGACTTTACAAAAAAATAAAAAATCTATTGAAATAACCTGGATGGGTGGAAAGCTTGCCAATGCCGTATAAGACGGATAATGACCATATATGGAGGTTTAGATGCACTTTACGGGTCAATCATGGTCATGTATAAGACCATACTCTATGTACATGTACATGTATTCGTAGATTTTATTTTCAAAAATACATTAATATCGACGCTTTTAAGATGTTTTAACCCATTCAGATACAGAATCATATACAGATACAGATATCATAAGTCACAGTCTTACTTTTACACGTGTATGTGATTTTCCTGGCACAGTGTTGTCCTGGATCACGTCTCATTTCAATTAGTAACTGATGGTGATTATGTCATACACTGCAGATAATATGGAAATATTCTACTTGTTATAAGCGACGGATGCGATGATTGTGTCTCGAATAATTTGTTTCATATGGACAGATATGATAAAATAAACGTATCCACGAGGTTTTATTGTTTTCGGCCAATAACTAAGAGAGAGTACAATTAACGAAGTTAGTTGCAGGGACTTTTGGAACCTAAAGAGGCAGGAGATCGAGGAAGTTGAACGGCGTCGTTCCACACTCTGCCAACAGAGGGAGCCCTGTGCATTGCTGAGATCCAGGCTCGGATCAAGCAGCCTTTCCACCAACGAGAACAACAGTTACAAATAGCTAGCAGCTAAGGCAGGTCACGGCACTCGACCGAGAATTGAACTTTAATTGGTTGAGGCAATTAAGCCGCCTCTAAAACGCTGCATGTCATTAAAATGAGAACATGGTGCAGCAGGGTTTACAAGGCACTTTATAATACACTCGTGATATGCACTGCTGATAATGATAGTCGACCAATTATGAAAAATCTGCAAATCTATTAATCACGGCACAACTAAAGTGTCGTGATTTTTTTCGACGAAATATCGCGCTGTTGTTGCGCTTTAATTAACGTTAGCCCGGTTTATCGCCGAATTGATCGACCAAATCTGAATCTATCCAATGGTCATTTAATGTATATAAATTGACTTTCTTGAATTTCCGACAATTGTTTATTCGATTAATGTAACTCCGTTACAACAAAAATAATCGTGCAAATGCCTTACATATACGTGCTAAATTACACAGAAATGTACTTTCAAAAATTATCTGTTCTGGAAATCACAACCACATGCTTACATGAATATGAAGGATGGACGCCCTACTATACAGAATTCAAATTTCTTCATTTTTCATTTCATCAAACGCAAAAGTCACTCGAATTTATGATATTTTTTTTACTTGGTTGTCTCGGCACAACTTGAGGCGGTGGTCCTGGAAGAGGCCGATGCCATGCATCAAAGTATTGAAAATTGTTGTCAAGAAAAGATGATTTATAACGTGCATAACGAATGCGTCTCGATCTAAGCTCAAATGCCAATTTGTCATCCTTGCGTTTGACACATGACCACATCACCCCTTCGCGAAAGGGCAGGTGGGTCAAAAGACCTTTCTATTTCGGGGCGGAGAAGCTTCAACTTGAAACAAAGGTTTAACACAATCAACTGAAGCTCGCCTAACTATGACGTCTTAATCCGTGCTATGGTAAATAAGTTCACTTGATGGAATTGAGGTTGAGATTGACACAAATTAACCTGATCAATGCACCTTAGTAATCTGGGAAGCAAGTTTGTTTCATCACTGTCTGTAAAGGACCTTTAACAAGTCATGTTCAATGGACTTGTAACCGCGGTCCTAGCATTGGTAAACATCTTAATTTCGCGCAACAATTAAGCCTTTGTATTAAAAGATTTTGAATGGACGTCGATCCTTTCACGTGTTTATGGGCAGTCATAAACATGCAAAAAAATGCATGGGGTTTATAACGATTGTTTACACCATTAAAAATTAGTTCCAGTACTTCTACAGGGTTTAAAGTACAGGAACATTTTTTAGTTCATATGATTCATCAACGCATAAAGGTTTTTTTGTGTTTTAGCCCACTTCGACATGTGCGTCTTTGGTGGCAGGTATGGCATATAATCAGAATTTCAACCCTATCCATTGAACTAGACGGCCTTTCCCTCCAATTGGGGCAATGTCATTAGTCATTCTGGTCTTCAAATCTTTGATACCCATTTTGAGGAGTTTTTCACGCTTTGTCTTTGATAAACCTTAACAGTAAATTTCCAGGGGTGATGTCAGATATATGGAATAACTCAGCATACCGCCAAATTGGCCCTGCACCCGTATATTGTGAAAAATGTTCTGGACACGGCCTTTCCGTGACGTTGGATTGACATGTGGTGCCCATTGGCCTGGTCTCCAAAGTCCATGATATATATATATCGCTGAACTTTTTTTTGGTGTGGGGGTATCCATGAATGGTATCCATGATTTAATAACCAGAATAAGCAATTCCATTGCTTCTGTCGATGGAGAAATGTTATCAAGTAGACAGGGAAGAGGGCTGAATTGGACCGAAGTGGACTGAATTGGTGTAACACATGAACCAAAGAATATTCCTGTATGTCAAATTTGAAGTCTTGTTTTTAATTTTTAAAGTTGTAAGTACCTTTATAAACACCCTGTACATTCGATACCTTGGGCTAATGCTTATAAAATGGGTCTGCTTTTCGAAACTAGTATTCCAAACGTGCGTGTGTCAGGCAATTCGGAGCGCGTGATGGCCCTTTTGTGATGCGTTATTGCAGATGATTTTAACAATCAACTGGGGATCGTTAAAGCCGCATTCTCACGGTTTCCAAATTCAAACGTGAAAACACGCTTTCAACGAACCATATAGTTGATCAACTATTTGTTGAAGCGAATGCATGAATTTGACCACTCCGCAACTTTCAGTCTTTTAACAGTTTCAAATCGCTTAAATCGATCCAATTGAAGAATGTGAAGAGACAAAATTCCAAAATTGCACCCGCACTAAATCGAACTTTCTATTCCTCTACCATGTGTCTAAACAGAAATTGAGCAATTCAAAGTTCAACGTTTGTTTATTAATAATGATCGAACAACAGAAGCTAAATCGAGGGAACGCGGCTTAAAACTAACAAAGTCATCCTACATTTTCCTAAACTCCTAATAATTGTCTGTAATCACTTTATGTATTCTTGAACCCTATCATAAATTCACAAGATTTATCAAGAATACAGTACAACGTGTTGTAGATGACCAGATGGATTCACAGATTTTTTATACGGCCAAACATTCTTGTGATTGATCCACGATTTTTTTGTTTACCAGTAATCCAGTTACCAAATTTAGAATTTTCACAACGTTGCGTTTTTCTCATGGCAGGTTGCCTTTTTTAATTGGCTGTTTTAAAATTAGTACCACCTAATTTGTAATTTTGCAGCTGTGGGTCTCCTTCACAGGACTCCTTGTCATTCACCAGATAGTAGAAGACTGGCAAGTGGGAACTTTGGCAAGTTGGCCGGAATTCTTATTTGTAATTTCTCCGTAATTAACCGGGGACGTTTATCCATGGCGAAATTTCACCAATGGAAACAGGACAAAGAAAGGCATACACGATAAACCTAATGGCCAAATCTATTGGCGTAACATATATGTATACTAAATGTTCAACACGCATAATAGTCGAAGATCCACATTAAAAGTCGAGACAATGGTTATTTGGTAAACATGTTTCAAACACATACATGTACGGTGGACTCCGCTTAATGGGAACGCGGATAATGTTTCCATTCGTTTATTGTTATCGAAATCGGCAAGTCCCGAGCGCTCGAACACAAAATACGCAGTGAAATCATCGGTTATTGTAATCAACAATTCACTTATTGTTATCATTTTTCCTCTTGGAGGATGCATAAAACATGAGGAATGGAGGTTTTAGAAGAAAATGTCTAAAATTACATGTATGTCCCATCTGCAATGAATATCGAACATTTCGAGGAATATTCTTCCAAATTTTCGATATTCATTGACGAAAATATTCCAATAGCAGCCCCAATGACTA
>JAQGAF010005375.1:0-12186 GCA_034687865.1 Kryphioiulus occultus | reverse complement strand
TACAGCAACCCCAACCATATACTGCATAAAATACAGCAACCCCAACCATATACTGCATAAAATACAGCAACCCCAACCATATACTGCATAAAATACAGCAACCCCAACCATATACTGCATAAAATACAGCAACCCCAACCATATACTGCATAAAATACAGCAACCCCAACTATATACTGCACAAAATACAGCAACCCCAACCATATACTGCATAAAATACAGTAACTCCAACCATACATTGCATACAATACAATAATGTTGAGTCAAACTGAAAATTTTCTGTATGTCAAAATTGTAAAATGACATGATTTTAAAACTGCATGGTATCAATTTGGGGTCAAATCATTAGTTAAAATGGGTAAATTTTATCATGGGTTAAATGCTTACTCTAGCTGTGTTTTGCAATATGGTTGGTATGAAAAGGGGCCACCTGCAACTGCAAAGTTCAGTTGATTCTGAAGCAACAAAGGGCCAAGGGCAGGGTTTCACAAACAGTTAAAGGTCATCCAGCTACTCTTTCCCAAGCAATAGACCTTCAAATATACATGTATATGTAAGTCATAGTTTGATATAGGACTACAAATTGCAACTTGTATCAATTAAGGTTGGTTTAGAAATTTAAAAATCTGTTACACTTTGTTCAAGATGGCTGCGATTTCCAAATGCAACTCTGGTTGTCAAAACAAATCATTTCACAGTATTTGTTTAGATAGGTTCTACTGTAGAGCAGTCATCACAAAATCGTGTTTTTCAATCGTGCATTTTAACTCACGAAATTTACGATAGGAAAAAGTGGAAATATTTACAAAAATCATGTAGGAAACAGCTGGTTCCACCGGCGCAGAACGCGTGAAATCCGGCATGTTGTGCGCAGCTTCCGTTAACTCCAAGTGCAGTTCCTGTCGACGACGTCTTGCGGTGATTGACATCTTGGTTTTATCCGAAGGTGGCGCCACAATCGACCCACAGTGGTCGCTGTGATTGTTGTTATTGTTGTTATTTTGGTGGTGGGGGTCAGTCCCAGAATCGCACCAATCAGAGTTGGGGTGGTCATTTTGAGTTTGTGAGTCACTGGACAACAGGCGACCTTTGAGGAACGTGGCCACATTTTTCAACATTTTCAACTAGGCTTATAAACGGACGTTTTTTGGCACACCCTACATGGGCAATTTTCAGTTAAATTTAATGAAGTTATTAGTTGCGTAAAAATATCACTTAAAATAAGCTTCGTATCACAGTTTTTGGACCTAGGAGATTTTTGGCATCAACATAATCGTATGTTCGAACACACTAATCGATTTCGATAAAACTTGTATTGGGACATGCCACAACTTTGCGTTAAAAAACAATTAAATAAACGATCAATTAATAATAAATATTTCAAATCATTTTAAAAAAAATACGAATCCCAGCTAGGTTCCAGTGACTCCATAACTTGCACATAATCCTTTTTTTTGCGTATTTGCCAACCACAATTCGAGTCCTTCTTCCAGGCAGCAATCCCAGGTTCGATTCCCAGCAGAACTTCACTTTTTTTTTCACAACTTTTTTTCTCACTAACCGTTCGATTTTTCGTCGAATTTTGCAGCACTGATAACAACGACAACTGGAAGCGTAGTTTTCCACCGAAATCACCACTTTAGACGTTAGTCAGGGTATGTCAATGGTCGACATGTCGAAAACCACGTGGTCCAAAAGTCGAACAATTGGCAACGGGACTTTGGAATGTGTCACGCCCAGGTTGCAAGCAGCAAAACTGCAGAAAATTTCACCGAAATTTCCACTTTTTTCACTCGCTCACCAACGTTAAAAAGTCCCAAAATCCAGCATGCAAAGGTCGATTATCCGGGTCTGGTTACATTCCCCAAAAGTATGTCACGACCCTGGTCACGACAACGTGGTCCTCCACCTCCCTGCGGCCATGGTCAGTATGGTCAGCTAGTGTCCAATGGGCGAAATATCCTGGTTTCCGCAAAGTAAATCCCAGATTAACTTCATTTTCAGCGAAAAAATGGTGTAAAATGGCCACGTTCACGTTCACTACTGCAAATCAAGACCATCGAAATGCAACTAACAACCCACGACCAGCAACACACGCACAGTCAGTAGGTTTACCACTAAGATTATCAGTATCGATAGGCGTGTCACGAACAATGGTGGTGACGCAACGTCAGCCATCTAGCCAATCAGCGAGCAGCAGCCATAAAACAAGCGAACTGACTAACTACATTAAACAACGGATTTGGTGAGGAATTTGTGGCCATGATAATGATTCGAGCCAGTCTAAACAAATGTTGAGCTCATACTGTAAGCCATGGCAAAAGTGGTAAAGAAGCAACAAAAGCCAATGGTAAAGGTCAATGGAGGAGGAAGTTGGGCCACGAAAAGCGACGAAATTTATCTGAATGCATACACTATAAAATGGCAGGATTTTAGTTACAGTTTAGTTTGGGAAATGTGAAATCAGACGAGGGTGTAGGCCTAGTGAGTAGGGAAGTTAAACAATAGTGTCAGCATCTGGGTGAACACCTGGATCACGTTTGTCAGCCTGATAATGATGTGCCATTTGCCATCAGCAAACATCTTTGATATATGCGGCTGTACATACTGTAGTGACGAGTGTCACGAGTCATACAAGCGAAAATTAGGCGCAGCATTTTTCAGACACACTGTAAATGTAGCAATTTTCTTGAGTGTGCAAATAATGGCTGCACAAAGGTGTCTCTGTCACCATGTGACATCTACAGTGTATTTACCAATCATGGAAGTCATGGAAAAGTCATGACATTTAGATCAGGGTCATGGAGAAGTCGTGAAAATTACGTGAGGGTCATGGAAAAGTTATGACATCTACAACAGGGTCATTGAAAAAGGGTTATTTAAAAGTCATGACATTAAATGTTCTGGACTGGTGACACTGGAGATGTAGAAAGAAAGGCTGCATGGGACACCTCGAACAATGATGTCTGCCAGTCATGGAAAAGTCATGAAATGAGATTCAGGTCATGGAAGTGATGGAAAAGTCATGAAATTTACAGCAGAGTCATGGAGAAGTCCTGACAATTACATGAGGATCATGGAAAATTCATGACACTAAATGCTCTGGACTGGTGACACTGGAGAGGTAGAAAGAATGGGTGCATGGGACACCTCTAACAATGGTCTCTGTCATCATGTGACATCTACAGGGTGTCTACCGGTCATGAAAGTCATGAAATGAGATTCAGGACATGGAAGTCATGGAAAAGTCATGACATTTAAATCAGGGTCATGGAGAAGTCGTGACATGCACATCAGTCATGGAAAAGTCGTGACATTTACATCAGTCATAGAAAAGTCGTGACAATTACATGAGGGTCATCAAAAAGTCATGAAATTTACGTCATGGTCATGGAAAAGTCATGAAATTTACGTCATGGTCTTTTCCAATCAAAAAGCCATTTAGCCTAATTAAGTTAAATAGTTAATCAGAAAATAATACAGCTTTGTTAAAAAAAATTAATGATAATCCACTTACTTGGACAGTATATAGGAATTAATTTCACAACTTAAAGCTCACGCAAATATTGATTACCAATTTTTCAAGCTAATAATAAAAAAATCGCTTTGATTCATATAAACGACTATAAAAGCAATAGTTGGCCCACTTATTACACAAGTGTTGTTTTTATTTTTATTGTCACAGGTTAATCTTAAATGGTTCTTATTTGTAGGAACGTGCAACCAACAAGTTGTATACAATTACGTGTGCTGTTCCGTCAGACTCGTATACCGAGATCCAAATTAAGTAATACCTCATTAATAATTTATTTATCGCGACATAAAAACGCAATTGTTTTACGACCCAATGGCATTCTATAAAACTGGTTTCAAGCCACTCAAAAAGCAAATGTTTGCTATAATAAATTTCCTGACAGCAATGGAAAAAACCGTCATGTCGCCAATTTCATCACTGATGGAAACAACCTTTCGTGTCCACAAAACAAAACTAGCCAAGGAAAGTCAAAAAAGTAAAATATTCGTAGGACATGCGAATGTCGAAGTAAATCTGGAATATTTTAACATGTCTTAGACACGATTTCCAGGAAGCAAAAATTCCTATCTAATCAATCATATCTATTGTGCTTTAACATGTTGAGAAACGTTCAAACATTTTATTTAGAAAATGTATTTTCAAAATATTTATATTTTTAAATAAAATGCATTGTCAAAGCCATATTTCATCCACTTAACAGCATTTTGAAATCAATTCAGTTTTTTAAAGCCATTTCAATCAGAAAAAAAAATTTCAAATGATTTTCTTGTAATATAGGTTGTATGTACTTTAAATTCTTTAAACTTTAAAATCTATTTTATGGAGAAAATGAATTTTGAACACAATTTCAATCACATAGTTTTTTCCAGTGCAATTTCAATAAAAAATACTTATTTTCAAATGGTTTTCATTTAAAATGATGAGCTGAATGTGCTTCATTCAGAATCCTAACAAATGTTTTTTTTAAAAATACATTTTTATAGAAACATCGCAACAGTCATTTACAGAAAGAGTGTACAGCAATACGATTAACTTTACAATTAATTCATTCAAAAATGCATTTTTAAAACAAATTCTTTACTGTACGGTAACAAACGTTATTTCAAAGTCACTTTAATCAGGAAAATATTTTTAAACCTATTTCATTATGAAATATAAACTGAAATGTGCTTCATTCATAATTCTAATAACAAACGTTTTTCAAAATAAATTTTTATCCAAATATCGCAACAGGCATACATGCAGACAATAGATGCAAAAGTCTTGTAAAGTATACACCATATTTTTGTGCTTCAAAATGCAGCAGATCAAAAGACAGCACAGATCTCCATACATGTTTAAGCTTGACAAGCAATTTGAAATAAATCAATAAATTCGTAAATTAAACTGATTTTAAAATGCTTGTATCCCTGTATCTCAAGATAAACTACAAAACATGCAAAATGCCCTTATACATGTACATGTATTATTTCAATACAGGGTGTATTCATGTGAATGAAATATTCTGAAATTACATTTTTTCTGAATAAAATTATTTGAGCACGTTTTTCGACGTGTTAAAGCGCAATTTTCTCTACATACACTATACAATAAACGTAAAATATTGTACAGTGTAGCTAGAAGTATATTGCCTAAGTCAATAACCGTATTTTTGTGTTTCAAAATGCATTTAGATGGTTTCAATACAGGGTGTATCCCGAAATTAATTCCCTCTGAGTGGCAGCCATCTTGAAATACCAACAATGGGGTTTCCGTGCTACTCGTTAGTGGCATAACAAGAAAAAACATCTAAATCCGTGTCGATTTGGTGCTTTGATTTCTCCATAAAATATTAATGTTACAGATTTACGATCAAAAAGCGCCATAAAGCTGCAGGCAAGATTTCAACCGATATGGTTCGCATTGTTGCGCTGAAAGTAATTTAATCCGGGTTGACTCGGTACGTGGTCTGGGACTCAGTGTTCGCATTACATATTTATGATTAAAATAATAATAATGTTACGTCGCGTAATTCGTTCATAAACTGCGCAAAATAGGCCAGGTTTGCTTACATCAAGCGTGCCATTTGACGTAAAAAGCTAGTGTAGCATTTCGGGAAATGTAGCATGGGTTTATGAAAAAAAAAACGATAAATACTCCACAGAGGCAGGGTGTAACTTTTTGGTGAAATCCTGATAACAAGAAATACCTAACAAGCAGAACTAAAATACATTTAACAGTAATATGGCGACGTATCAAGTTTTCATGTTTACATGGTTCATACCAAAATTTGTAATTCAATTTCCCTGATTTTCCCTGATCAAATCTAATTTGCCTGACCTATCAAAAAAATGTCACATGTAATTAAAATTAATTTATCTGCAGAACTACAATTAACTATATTTTTCTGTCTGGATGACTAGCCAAATCTGCAATTGAATTTCCTTGACTTTTCCAGAAAAAACTTTTCCAGGTTATTCAGACATTTTTTGGAAAATTTCCAAATAATTTCAAGAAACAAATTTTACAGATTTGATCCGAGCAAATATACCATATGTCGGAACTTTTAGAAATTATAGATCTGATCACGAAATGATGGAATTAGCCCACAATTTAGAAAGAAGAAATAATAATATTAATAATTAAGAGACTGTCGTAGGCTACATTTTTGAAAAATTACAAGAAATATTAGACTTTTAGTGTATTAATATTAATAACGATACAAACATTAGTTGTTGAAACCACTAGATCTCAAACACTGCATTTTTGAGGACTTCTTTGAAATACTGTATTTAAAATTTTTTTTAAATTGATGACGTAAACGTCGCGACGTCGTAGGAGAATACTTTTGAGATACTTATACCAATTCAAAAAATTGTGCCACAACAAATTTCCAGACATTATGAATTTCCCTGACTTCATGGTCAAAATGTCAACAGTTTCCTGACTTTCCCTGACGGTATGAACTCTGGTTTAGCTCTGCTTAATTTCAGGTTTGATAAATTTACAGGTTTCAAAACGTATTAAAAGATAAGGACTGGCACGAATTGTAAAAGTAAACATTTTTTTTTATTTTAATGTCATACGTGAAATACTGACGATGACAATATAAATACAAAAAAATTGTACAAAAATAATAATAGGACTCACGAAGTTCCTTAATTTTTTAGTGAAAGATTGTTGTTAGTGTCATCATCAGAAGAAAATGGCACATGGCTTACACCTTTCTAATGGGACAAAGATAATGATGTTGAATAATTACAGAGAACGAAAGTTCTTAACATAAACACGAAGATTATCATGACCTACATACACATGACGTGCTTGTGCTGTTTACATAGTTATTGGGAGCACAAAGGTCTTGTTTCACAATGAAAATAAACAAAGTAATACATTTTTAAGAAACAAAAGGTCAATGAATTATGTAAACATTGACATTTAAGTTGTTGATAGAAATTAAACAGTTTAATTGTGTCAAAAATGTAAACAAAAAATGTATAAAATTTAAATTTATATTTATTTTTTAGTCAATTTTGGTTTTCGCCCAGCCTATATGTAATTAAAAAAAATAGTCAGCTTGGACCAAAAGATACATTATTTCCCCAATAAATCTTGATCGTGATAGGGTACCAACGGATATATCTTTTGTAAATTAAAAGATTACTGTCGTAAATGTCGCAAATAATTTTTTATAAAATTAAACTATTTATATTATTAGGAAAAATGCTTTTAATATAATGTGAAACAAAACTGTTGTAACAAGGCTTACCCTACGTTTTTGTAAATGGTGATTTTATGATTGTGTAACTTTCATAATATATTATACTATAAATAGTGAAGAGACAGTTCGAAAAACATTTGAAATTCATAATGGAGTTGTGTATTATTTTGATAATCCAATTTAATTGATTAGGTCTTAAAGAGCAATTAGGCTACAGTTCACCTTGTACAAGACAAATTATAAATAATTCAAATAAAATGCTGGGAAATTAGGAATTGCCTTATTTATTATTTGTGACAACTAAAAGAAGAAACAACATGTAGAAACATATGAATTGCATTGTCTATGTAATCCCCATAATCATACCGTAATTGAATTTAACGTTTGAATGACTTATCTTATTGATTTAAAATGCACAAGTAATGACTTCCTAAGCCTAGTAATATCAGTCATTTAATTTTATATAGATTTTCAGTGAAGAAATGACGTCATCTCATTAAAAAACATAAAACGCCTCTTTTACCACCTACGAGGTATAAGAAAAACGTAATGAAAAATAAATTTCCCTAACTAAACTCATTTGTTTTCTGTTCTTTCCATTTCAGGATTATTGACTTTCGGTTCAATAGGATTTTATATAGCAAAAACCCATCCATTTCGCATAAAAAAAACATCAACGTATTACGAGAAAACTATGGCTTGACCCTAATGACGTCATTTGATGGTGTTGGGAGTCTGTGACCACTATAAGTGGTTTTATAGCGGATGCTACCCAAGGATTTTACATTACCATACAATACATGTAGCTAAGATGGATTACTGTGACTTATGAGAAAATATCTTAAACTTCCTGACTATATCAAGAAAAAAAAGAGACGAAAACACCCATTTGGACGTGGGAATTGAAACATTAGGTCATATTAAGGTCAGGATTTGACAATGCAAACTCAATGACATTTGAACTACCTGTATAAATTAAACTATTTATATTATTAACAAAAATACGTTTAATATACTGTGAAACAAAACTATTTTAGCAGGGCCTACCCTATGTTTTTGTAAATATTGATTTTATGCTTGTGTAACTTTCAAAATATATTAGACATCGAGTTATGTGGTATTTTATATTATTATGATCATCTAATTTAATTGAATGTCTTAAACAAAATTTTGTTTTCTCTAAGTTTTAACTAAATTTAAACAAATTTGACGATTTGAGAATTTTTTTTAAATTGGGCTTGACAGTTATTACCATAATAAGAAATACAATTAAATAATAAATAAATAAAAATAAAAATATAAATAAATATAAAATAAAAAATAAAACAAAAAATAAATTATTACACATTTTTTTAAATTATCCCACCAATTGATTTAAAAATATTTTGAAAGTTAAAAAATCACTGAAAAGGACTTTAATGACCAATAATGCAGGTGCTTTGCAGTGTTAAAAACACGACACCCTCTCGTCTATCAAAATCTTTCATTCAATAAACTAAATAAGGTGATAGCAAATCTTTGATGGCAATAGGATTTCAATTCCTGTTTTGTAAGCACAAGGACGAGAAATAGGTGGCGCTGTCAATAGCACAACGCCACACATAATATAGCTTAATAAACGAAAATTGGTGCGATCAAATAAATGTTAAGAAAAACACATTCACAAAATCAAGAAAATTACGTTCCTTTCAAAACTGCTTATCAGCACAATTTGCTATCGATTCAGTAATTCGCAATAACGCCATCAGTCAATCTATTTCAGGTTGTCAATACCTTATAAATCATTGCAGAAAAACTCAAATAGGTTGCACAAATACGATTTTGGTAAACATGACTCACTAACACTGAAAATGAATAATCTTGAATTGTGGCAGAATGCAAACTTGAAGATTTGGATAAATATTACTTCCGAGACTGTTTTTTTTAAAATTACAGTGTACTTATCGATAAATACTGTACATGTATCGTACATTTAATGTAAGTTATATTTGGAAATTTTAGCATTTCAGTAAAGGAATTCAAGATAATTTTTGATATCGTGAAGTAGGTCTATAAGTAAATTGCAACTAAATATTAGTTGTCAATAGATTTAAAGGCCTTAACTCCGAACAAAATTTTAAAATAGAGACAAAAATCACAATTAAAAATAATGTGGTTTTCTACACAATTTTGCCTATGCACTAAACGCTTTTAGTACTTAAAATTAAAAATTCAAGATGGTGGCTTTCAGAATTCCATTTATCGGAAAATGATTACATACATGTAAGATGGACTAAAAATTTACTGACGTGATTTAAGGTAGGCATATATGTAAATGACAACTAAATAATAATTTTCAATAGATTTTCTAGCCTCAACACCCAAACAAAACTTAATATAGAGAAAAAAAAATCACAATTAAAAATAACCTGGTTTTATGCGCATTGCTGTGTGTGCACTAAATACTTTGAGTACTTACAGTACGCCTACAAGTATATTTAAAAATTCAAGATGATGGCTTGCAGAGCTCAATTTATGACAAAATTATTACATTAGAAGGACTAACAATTTACAGACACACCAATGCAAATAACAGCAAAGCACACTTTAATATAAATTTGAAAAAATAAATTAAAAATACTGAATGTAATGATTGCCTGAAGGTCATTACCTAAAACGCTCAAATTACCATAAACGACTACAACTCCCGCCCATAAAACGATTTCCTATACCATTTATGTAAATAAATGCCTGGTTCGCAGCAACCTTGATAAATTTATCATCATTTTGACGAGAAAAAAAATGGAAATTAGAAAAATTCCATACATTTTCTATCATTCTTGACATTTGATCGTTTTGAAATTTAAGAAATTTCATTAACCAGGTGCAGAAAGAAGGCAAATGGTTGTTGAATATCAAAGATAGAGAAGTTTAAGCTAAAATGAGATCTCAGTCCTACAATGAAATTTAAAACCACTATGTTTTCGTGCAATAAACGAGTAATCCTAACAATGCAGTAGTATCAAATGCCAGCATTTGCTCAAATATCACCAGCAATCAGTTTCTTGATTGCGGCACATAATCATAAATTTGAGAAGTGAAATAAACTCATTAATTGCGAAAGTGATATCCAAGTAACAAAGAAGTCAAAAAAATAAAAAATTCGAAATCTCATCCCAATTTACAAACAACCTAAATTTACATGTAATGGTACAGAAATTTTCAGAAAAAATAATTTAAAACAATTCATTAAAAATGTGAGTTGCGTGAATAATATCAATAAGCATCCAACCAATGAAGTCCCCAATCCAGAGATTTCATTGCTTGATGTTTTCAGTTCCAGTTTACATGCACATGCACATTGTAATTGTGACACGTAATTAATGCATTAATTAACACATTGACGAATCGATTACAAAGTCAATGTTTGAGTTACATCACGCTTTTATGGCACATTAAACGTGGGAATAAAATTTTTTGCTCAACTAGAATTCATTACATAATTCATTAATTATATTCTGAAAATGTCAAACTATTTCCCTGACATATTCCCTTACAACTTTTCAGTCATTTCCCTGACTTTTACATAAGATTTAAAAAAAAAAAAAGAAATATGGATTTTATAAAAAAAACTTTATAAAAGATGTTGACTAATCAATTGGCAGATGCAGACTATCCCGATTTCCATGACATTCCCCGACATTTTCAGAAATTCTCTGACAATCCCTTACACTTTCATTTCCCTGACATTCCACGATTTTTCCTGACTTTCCATAAAGTGATAATTAGCAAACATTGTTTGGTCAGATTGATGAGTTTTATAGCACGAGTAATTGAATATTTAATTGTCGTATTTCAGAATTTTACACAAAAACCAGTATACAGGGTGTCTGTCGATCCACTGTAACGAATATGACCTACTGTAGAATCAAATTCCAATGACATTTTCACCTTAGTCATATTTATAAACACAACAGTATAAATAAACTGTCCCAGTCCATAATCAAGGTCAAATAACAGCTTCACCAATATGAGGGGCGTACATGAGGGGGGGGGGGGGTGAAAACCAGTGTGTTATAATCACCAGGCTTGTGGCCAGTGTGAAAAAGTGTGAAAATGTACAAATTTATACCCTTGTATGAAAAATGTGAAAACATCTGAAAAATAGGGTAAATATTTTAGATTTAGGTAAAAAGAATTCCCCTCCATTCAGGTCCTTAATTTCGTAAAAAACGTACTAAAATTTGATTATTTGTATCGGTTTTTTTAAATTGCCTGTCGCGCTCTTTTGAAGAGTAATATTTATAAGAATCTTAAAAATAATGCATTGTCTTTGAAAATCATTTTCTTGAAAATACACCTGAAACCCATTTTTGATCGAATTAAAAAAAATCGTCAAAGGTGTTTTCGTAAACATTCATATTAAATTTTACACCATACAATTTTTGTAGAAAAACAAGCTGAAATCCACTATTTGTGGTAAAGTTTTGCAAAAAAAATTACCTCAATATTATAGGTGGGTAGCGTCCTGTAATTTTACATGCACTATTACTGTTATAGCTCTTGAAATAACTGGGTTTTTTTCAAAAATATTGGGTAATAATGTGAAAAAGTCGTATTTTCATGTGAAAAAATGTGGAAAATTGTATACCAACTGGCCACATGCCTGCTTGAAGCCGTTTATCCTATTAAAAATAGCCTGCTTTAATTCCCAGAAACTCTTTCGGCCATTTTGGGAATTTGTGGGCAAGGCAATAAAATTCAAAACTGCAAAATTCGAAAAACATCTTCAAAATCGTCGAAAGTGTTGCATTTTCCTATAAATTTCGCCGCAAGTTACACAAAAATGCGGTCTACGAATCTACGTGGTAAAAGTTAGTTTTTTTAAAAAAAAATTTTCCTGTCCTAATTGAAATGTTAGTTTTGAGCCTCGTCTCCTGTTCAGCTCAGGTGGGAAACTGCAGCGATGGGT
>JAQGAF010005374.1:0-12188 GCA_034687865.1 Kryphioiulus occultus | reverse complement strand
TTTGTATCCAATTTGATCGAGACGCAAGTATATACAATTCTACAATCACCGATCACAAGCGAGATGTCCCTTAATTAGGTGCATGTATGTGAAAAAATCCCTAATTTAGTTGTCATGCTCGCATTTCTTTGCATGTTCAATACATTAATAGTTTTCAATCTTTGTTAAATCAGGATTTAGAAAACACCAAGAAAATACGGTAATAATTTTACCTCCGCTTTATTATACTTGCATGAAAAAACAAAAACCTTCAAGATCTACAGTATTTAAAAAAAGAAAACAGACCGTCAATCTTCTCAAACCTTTCATCTCCCTCATCAATTACCAAAAGCAATCCTTGAAGGATTTGAATAATTTTTTCCGATTAAGTTTCATAAATTGGCCAACCATTTGCGTTGGTGTGGACTTACAATTAATTTACCAGAATCAGGCCTCCATGGTGGCCATCACTGACAGCAAAATTCTTAGAATGAACCCATGCAGTGAAGATTTGACATTAGATGATTTTGAGGTCACTCGTTTCCAAACAGGTCAAGTTAGGCGAAATTCATTCATGGGCTCATTTTTTTACTGCGAACTTTAAGCTCCAAAATCAAACCCCATTCAGCAAAATCTATTTTCATCAAAGGATCGATTACTTCATTAGAACTTTTCTTTGCGATTTATGTACTGCAGACTAACTATAATTAGATTGACACGACCCCACAACGAATATAAATAGCAGTGATCGGGGTTAATTAATAAAGATTAAAAATTATTTTTGGAAAGTTCCAGAGTATTAATTTGCAGTCGATTTTCAGCTGTCTAGAACATCGATCGAGGGATGAGCTTGCATTACAGTATTTCATGTTTGATAGGCTTATAATTCCAAAATTTGATGCCAAATTTCTCGAACCTTCTACATGTATGCATAACCTATTTTTTTTAAGAAACGTCATTATTACCTATTTTCTTTGCTTTTTTCGCAAATTAGGTCAAGACGCGAATAAATATTAATGATTGATCAATATTGCCAGAGAATATGCCATCGGGACGTACATACAGTAGAAGGTCAGAAGACTGCAGCATTATTTTTTTTTTTTGCAATATGACCTCTAATTTTTGTATAGATTTATGTTCGTACAGTGTACAATTGTATTAGAAAAAACTGAAATCCCTAAACCTGACGGCGTCCAATTTAACTCGGTAAACACGGAGATTCCTATTGCTTTAAAAACCTTTAATTTTAATATACTTTCAAATCAGCATTCATACTTTTTCTGTAGCAGTAAACAATTATCCCTAAGGAACGAATATGTATGTAATATTGAAATTGTACCCACCAGGTGGTGCCATTGGACAAGAGGGCTGCATAGATTCACAGAATGATGAATCTACTAATGCTACGTTATTTGATATTGATACAGTAATACGTCAATGCCATGGAAGGACTACTTCCTTCTGATATGGCACATTAGCTTCTTATAAAAGCAAAATGGCGGCGATAGGTTCATTATATCAATATTAGTGTTGCTGGAATACACTGACAAAGCTCTACCGACGATACGAAACTCAATAAAAACTGGACGAAGTGCTTTTTATTTTAAATGCTAGATATGGATTATGTAAAGTACAAAAAAGAAGCACGAAATGCAAGCAATTTCGTTTCTTACGTTCAAATCAATTCAAAATTCCCGCTCATTGCGATCACAGCGCCAACCGTGGACACTTTCACTTACGGAATCGTCGATATACTGCTTTTGACGGATGGCTGCTTCTGATAATTACTATAATAAGCATTCTGTCCAGACAGTCCTTACTGACGCAGAAAAGTGGTGATCTCGTTTGATAACGCAAACCTTAAAACCTTTATAAGTGACGGTTTTCAGTGCCTTTTGAGAGATCGAGGTAAACATTACGTGGGTGGATTATCGCAGGGCCATGCTGTCTAAAGTCCATAGGTGGATGGTTTATAGCAGCAACGCACAGCGTTGGACACGTTCTAATTTATAAGGTAGGCATACGTCAACTGATTTTGTTTATTCCTGTTCATTTTGTCTAGAGAACTAGTGTAGATAAGCAGCATTAGCTGCTCAGCCAACATCACTGGCCAAGTGGTATCGATAATGTCCACGTAATTCCATTTATTTGTCATGTATCACTTAGCCAACAGAGGGCGCTAGCAACCGATTTGTCATTAGTATTCGTCATCGTCTTTCACGATGAAAGGGCGCGAAATTTGAATCAGTCCACCCCTTCAGTTTAAATATAGCTTATTGCAAAGATGTGCGTTTTGGTCAAAATCCATTTATACATTAGATTTATGACCGATAAAAATTCCCTGATAATTTCAGGCTATAAACGCCAAAAAAAATGTGCAACCTAAATATGATATTTCTCCTTTATATTGGTTTAGCACTTACGGATTTAAAAATGTACGATGCCTGAATCTGCCGACATTTTCAAAGCAAGGAGTTTATCAGTGACGTTTCGCATTTGTCCTCCATATCTGAATGCATTTATTCCATTGAGAGTTTGGAACATTTTAAAATCAATTTTCCTTGTGTTCTCAAAAACAAACCGTTCTGCGAATTCGAATGTAACTGAAAGAAAACCTTGTTCAGGCAAAAAAATGTGCACCCTAAATATGATATTTCTCCTTTATATTGGTTTAGCACTTACGGATTTAAAAATGTGCGATGCCTGAATCTGCAGACATTTTCAAAGCAAGGAGTTTATCAGTGACGTTTCGCGTTTGTCCTCCATATCTGAATGCATTTGTTCCAATGAGAATTTGGAACATTTTAAAATCAATTTTCCGTGTGTTCTCAAAAACAAGACGTTCTGCGAATTCGAATGTAACTGAAAGAAAATCAAAAATTCCATTTTTCACCAACGTTGGCATTTGCATCGCTTCCAAACTAACGGCTTGCGTTTCCAATAAATTTCATGGGTCTGCCTCGAGCAAAGTTTGGTGGCAATTTTTCCATAACGATATGGCGTTTATTGCATTCCATCCCTTCAGTTCCCGATCAAATAATCGTTCCAGCACGATGCACCAATATGGAATGCTTCGTGGAGTCATATCGAGGTACGAACACGAACGCATTTCGGAGAAGACACTCAGTACCACTTGTTGGGAATTTGGCGATCGATAATGGGGCTGCTCCGAATGCGTTTGATGGTTGGAGATTGGCCAAGCCATCCCACGTGGCCTTCTCCTCAGTAGCATTAAATATTCTAGATGCTTTTCTCGTGTTTTTGGACTTAGTCGATGGCCTGGATGTGCGCTTGATGCCATTTTAGCCAGAGGCATCTGGGAGCGATTTCCAGACAATCCCTTCCGAGGCGGAATCTGATTTTCGTGGACAGGTAAGCTGGGGTCAAGCTCCAGACTTAGAAAGATTTGATAATGGGGCAGTTGCACACCTGCCCTGGTACCGGTTTGCATAGCCGGTAGAACATATGTTGTGACACTGTTGCTCCATATGGTAGCTCTTGGTGGTCTTTGGACTCATTTTTATCTGGCTGTTAATTTGTGGGCCTGAATTGACAACAAACGGAAGTCGTGCGTTATCTCTTATCGTCTGCTATTTTTAAATATTCAAAAGTTACTGAATATAGCATCCAGTTGGGGTATACATGTATATGGAGCATATTGGTTGCGGCATAAAATGGTGAGGGTCATAACCTAACCTCTGAACCTCATGGACATTTTAAACACGGTCGCGTGTGAAAATGGTGTTGGGAGATGTCGTCGAGAACTTAAAATGTGTTGCCCATTGCTGAAACATTGCCAACGTCTATCTTCAGGTGCCATTTTCTCGAAGTCAATCTTTGATGTGCCTGAATCAGCATAGATGGCGCACGGATTTTGGAAAAGGTCATTAGTAGTTGGCATTGGAAAGGTCGTTTGAGACAAACAAGGCATGAATTGGTTTGATGATCTCAATGATAGATTATCCTCCTATCATGCAGATTAATTGCCTTTTGTCAGTGCACCCTTAATAACACATATTTCTCACACCTTTTTTACTGCTCGCGTTGTGCACGAACTAAAAACACCCACTCTTTCTCCTTTGGTTGACTCCTCCACCTTTCAACAATAATGATCAATTGGCCAACCTCCTCCCCAAACAATGCAATATCATTTCATAATAAAAAAAATTAACTGCAATTTAGTTAAGATAAACAGTCACACGAACCTGAGTTGGTGTAATTGCATACCAGCAATAAAATTACTTTTAATTCTTTAATAAATTATTATAAATCAAATATATTTTCCACCATCTAGAATGTGTCGTTTACTATGGAATTTTTTTTTGAATTTTTAACCTTTTTAATTTATTTAACAAAAATAAATGTCAAAAATCCAACATTCAATGCGACTTATTCTATTTTTAAATGGTGGATGTTAAATTTTGCAGTTATGATAATTTAATAAAGAATTTAAAATGGACCAAAGTTGAACGAGGGAGAAATCTCATGATGACAGATCACCGCCTGATATCTAGATTGATTAGAGCCAGAAAAAAATGCTCGTTTGCAGCCAAGGATTGCAGGCCACTTGGATGTTGCACACAAAGTCAATGCCTATTGTCGCACGGTGCTTTCGTTTAATGAATTTTTTTAACATAAAATCCAAATCTTAGTGAGTGTAAATGTTTTTTATTCCGAAAATTGAAAATTCACTTGAAAGGTCGTTATTTGGGCATTGTGGACACATTCAAAAAGTCGTAATGGATCAGCTGTAAGAGGCTCCACTCCAAGAGTTCTGGAACAGTTACTAAGAGTGGGAGCGATTTCTACAGAAGTACAGTGTATGTATGAATACAGTCGTAATACTTTTACATGTATGTCACACCGCGTATTAATGTTTACTTTGGAAAACCTGCAGTGTTTTTTTTTTCAAAAATAGAAACAGTGATTATTAATCAGCATGCACCCAAGTCCGACAGTGATTCATTCACTACTGTCAAATTTGATTTCTTTTTTGAAAGCTAATCTTTCAAGTTTCTTTGGAGCTTGCACTCTGTCCAAAAGTCTTTAGGGTTATATTTGTCAACAAAAATAGTTGCAATAACCTTGTGCTGCAAATTATTGCGTTGATGTAATTATTGCGTTGCGCGCCACATTTGCAATAGTCAAATTGTTACCCACATAGCCATATTTAAAATCCCATACCTGGGTACTTGGCTACTAAGTTAGCCAGCGTCATAAGTACGAGCAAGGAAGCACTTAGCAATGTAAAATCATCAAGTAAAAAGGAAATTTTCTCTTTTCTCTAGTTGTAGGTGTAGATTGCTGTGACCTGCCATGGACAAGCACAGCATCAACTCTGAAGCACTGGAAGCGCAACAGAATCTCCGCTGGTTCTCCTTCAGCTTCATCTTTGCTCAGGTTGTGGGGGTCACTCTGGTCGTCCTAGTTGCTGTATGGTTTGGCTACTTTCATGGGGGTTTCGCCTGGACTAGCGACCCGAAGAAGGAATTTAACTACCATCCTGTTTTTATGATGGTTGGCCTCATCTTCTTGTACGCCAATGGTAAATCTGACAAATGTCGCCTGCGTCGCAAAACGTGAAACCCAAAGGAACAAGTTTATGATTCTCTGTTTTCAATTTTGCAGCCATCATGGTCTACCGGGTCTTTCGCAACGAAAGGAAGAAGAGGATCAAGCTTCTTCATGCCGGCCTTCATTTTTTGGCATTTATTTTTGCTGTTATCGCACTGCAGGCAGTTTTCGATTCCCACAACCTGGCGACTCCTCCAGGTGTAAACATGTACAGCATGCACAGCTGGTTGGGAATCACAACGGTAGTGTTGTTTTTAAGCCAGGTAGGCAATCACAAACATTTTGGAAAATTCAAATGCAGGAGTTGATAGGCCCATGTTCAAAACCCAGCTATTGAAAAAAAAATATACAGTCGAACTCGGTTATAACGAGCATCAAGGGACCGACTCAATTTGCTCGTTATAACCGTCATTCACTATATCCGTGAAGAGCTAAATTTGCCATAGATTTAACGATAACTCACTTCTCGTGAATTAATATGCGATTTATTTAATGAGAAAATATATTTCAGGCACAAGTACATGTATTTTGTTACAATAGTTGTGATTTATAGACCCACCACCCCATGTGTCAGCACTCGACATAATTTTCATCGAAATCAGTAGACAAAATAGATCTTAAATAATTAATATTTATCACACAAAAGCACACAAGATCACATTGAAATTTGTAAAACCCCTTCACCAAGAAGATGACGTAATTCTTGCACGTCCCAAAGTGTCATGCATATGTAGGTGGGTTAATGACTAATGACTGCACTAATGGCTAGCTTCCGTTTTTGCCTTGGTCAGATGTTTATTTTTCTGTAGTTTGCGAAAAAAAAAAGTGTCCGTGGGGACACTTGAGGGTAAACTCGAAACTTGATATTTATATGAACTGAGAACCCAAAGGATAACTTAAGTTTTGGTGTATTGGATACCGTATTTTCTAAAATTTGCTCGTTATAACCGTCAAGGATTCTATGGAAATATGCATAAACCAAATTTGCTATGACAATTTGCTTGTTATAACCGAGTTCGGCTGTAAACGAAATTAATTTCGTGAAGTATACAAACTTAGAAGTCTGCAAGATACAGAAGAAAAGTTTTCGAAGTCGAAAATGTCTAGTCAAGATAGAGGGATAACTTAATTTTCCAATGTATACAGGGGATTTTTCTAGGAAGCAGTGTTCTTCAAAATCTTGCATCATAATAATCGTGGAAAATTGATCACTGAATCCAATTGACTTTATATTTTAGTTCCTCGTTGGATTTGTTTCCTTTCTGTTTCCGGGCTTGCGAATGAATCTCCGTGCTTCTTATCTCCCCATCCACGTCTTTTTTGGACTGGGGATATTCCTGTTAGCCATTGCAACGGCCCTTACTGGCATTATGGAGAAGACCATTTATGTCATGTAAGAATGCAATTTATTGTGTTTTACAAGTCACAAAATGCTGATTGGCCAAATCTGCCAAAACCATTCTAAAAGAATAATACATGTATTACAAGAAAGTTGGATAAATCCACCATATCGTGTTGATATTTATGGTTTTTTTATCCCTTGCAGACGCGAAACATACCAATCATTTCCAGCAGAGGGCATCCTTATCAATTGTCTGGGCATCCTGTTGGTGATTTTTGCATTCACGGTCAGCTATGTTGTGATCAACCCAAATTTCAAACGAAGACCTTTACCAGAAGAAGAACTTCCTCTGGTGCCTTCGCATCAGAACTAGTGATTTTTCAATCTTGCTATGGTAACCAAGTTGTTGGAACGATCTTTTGAAATGGAAGGAAAGGTTAAATAATGACGTTATTATTTATCAAAAATGTTCATTCGATAGAGCTTTGAATTGTTGTTTTATTTTGAGCGCATTTAAAACTGTTATCAGGTGACAAATCGTACCCTTATTTTATTTGAAAATGCATTTCTGATGCCTAGTAGTAGATGATGAGATTATCACATTGCAAAGTATCATTTCGACTTTATCTTTGTTATAATTTGACTTTAGTAAACGACGTTTTTGGCAACACATTCTTTTATTACGCATTTCAGTTGAGGTAGTTGTGTTTGGAACATTTGAATAAAACGCAAGTGTTACAAATAATTTAATTCTGAATTATAATATCACAGATCATAGTTGTTGTGCCAAGGTAAAATTTCTTACGTTATAAAATCAAACAAAAATCATAAAAGTTGGCATTATGGGAAAAACCTGTTTCCCCCAAATACTTTACTGAATTGCATAATATTCATGTAAATCGTTCCTGATAGCTACTGATAACAACTTTATTGAGCCTCTTGCTTTGGCATGTCTTATACAATTCAAATTCTGTCCGTCCAAACTATTGCCCAAATGATAACTGTGCATTTCCAACTATAATTCCATGTATTGAAATGGTGCTAGTCAAATATATTGCTTATATTTCTTTCTTAAATGTACAATCTGATATAAGAAAAATAAATTTCTCCATATTTTAAGTGTTTACTGGGGCGTCTTGTCTCTCTTCCAGAGCTCATATCCCAAGCTTTTGATTGATTTGGTTTTTATGGTTTTACACAATACATTTTACTTTCGATATTTCATTAGTACCTGGCGAAGTTCCATAAGGCAACGAAACGCTGCAATGAAATAAAATGACTGATATTAATATGACCACATTCAGTGCATTCACTCTCATAATGGAACGACTCCTTGTCCATCTTATTTTTGAATTGCACCTTCAAGCGCCTTGACGCATACATTAGATGTACCCAGTGCTTGCCACCCTACAGGATAAGCACGTCAGATGGCAGGAATTTGATTAATGGACATTTCAATTCACCAGCGCTGATAACGCAATATTCACAGGTTAATTCTTCTGATACAATAGCTGTGCCTGCGCTGATTTTGAATTTCCCGCTCACTTGCCGGTGCGCGTGTGGCGTACGTGGTTACCATGGCAACCATAGAACGTAAGATTCTAAACTTTACAGATGTATCTCAAGTATAAGCAACAATTATTAAATTGACAGTTCAAAAAAAGAGGAATTTAAATTGTATTTCCACAAAATTTTGTATGTTTGGCGGGTTTCAAATACTATTTAGCAATGGGATTATTTCGACGCCTAGTTATGAAAAAATCGCCCTGTGTATGATCAAACGATCTTAAACAAAAGCGCTATTATTTACGTTGAATTTATAAGGGTGCTTTCAGTGTATAATAACACGTGTCAGCCAGCTTTGCGTTCAAGTCCCTGAAAGCACTTCCATAATAAAACTTATAAAATCGAAAACTGGCTAAAGCGCTTTTACATGAAGACGTTGACTAGGATTCCTAATAATGCTTTTCCTCTAGGCATCAATTTTTAGCTGTGCATCGTCTGCTTCGATCAAAAATCGAATTCCCATTTCTGGGATAATGTTTGTGGTATTTTTATCGCAATGTTAGTAATCATAATGTGTGCAATTAGTGTCCAATTCAGTCCAACTTGTGAATAGTGACTTTCGGTCGCCATATTTACATGTACATCTTCCAAAGTTGGGGGATTTTCACACGGCCTGCATAAGGTAACAGTGCCGTAACACGATGGACGATATTTTTGGGGTAAGGTTTTGCAACTTTTAAGTTTAGCATGCTTATAAATAGCGTAACTCGACAAGCGTCGTTGATAGCATGTTATTTAGACAGTGTTTTGGATGATCAACTAGGGTATAAAAAATATAGGCTACTGGAGTTGGGGATGCATGCCTTCTGGTCGGGTTATGAGACCTCGCGTGATAGTCCAACATTGTTAATTTCAATAATTGCATTTCGCACAGATGAGACTAGAACTTAACATCAGGATGTTCATGGGTGCTGGAACTGACCCCACCGTATCTCGGAAGAGCAAACTAAAGTCCAACACAAGGCTTACTCAGGACGCCATAATGCAGAGGCCATATGAGCTTGAACAGTTCACTACGTTGGCACCCTTTAGAAGTATACCTCAAAGGTAAGACCAACAATGCCACCAAACATTTTGGGAAATCAATGTTCCATTTTGCCAATGTGAATTAATTTGTGGACTAGAATTATTATCACTAATACTGCAACACTTTTCAAGTGCATTCATACAGTGTAGTTGTACTTTACTGAGATCATTAGCATTTTGAAGAGATGTTTTAGATAACGTATTTATTAAGCAAAAACAATTTTGTATAACATTTGGTTTGATAACCATTCGTCGCAAGCTGGGCTGCCCTATTTTTTTTGGAAATGCATGGTTTATTGGAGTGAAGTTTTAAAACAGTTTTGCATCATCAAAACATCTTTTTCTTGAAGAAACAGTCATACTAAGATTGAGTTTTACTTGGGCTTATTCTGAGCACAGAGTTCCTGTCACATGTACAGTGGCACACTTAAACACTCCACATTTTGTGGTGACAGTTATATCTCCTATTTTTACAAACCACCTTCAAATGGTTGTAACTTATGTTAGTTTGAGGCCAAATTGATCAAAAACACACTTGTGAGTGGCCTCTCTTTAGAATTTATACACCATTGACAGCAGATTTTTGGGATTCATTGCGTACGGAACATCCACATGCCTGTCGTTCATCTGCAACAATTCATGCGGAGACTGTGTGGGTGCCAAACACAATATGCCAATTAAGCTAGCTGGCCAACTGAAAATCCTCTCTATTTCTTTTTTTTAACAGTGTATTCATGCGTGACACTTGAGGGGCCTGAAGAAAGCATCTTGTTAGTGGGCGTTGGGTTTCCAACTTCCCCACCACATCTATGATGAAATCTGCATGTCAGTTGACCACACCAAAGACATGATCGACAAGGTAAGTATCAGGCTATGGTTTGTCTCGCTTCACTATTACAACTATGCAATTAGATGTTGCAAGGTTGGGTTTTACTTCTTATCAAGTTCACCTTTATGTTTTTTTCCCTTTGGCAGTTCTTGGCTGGTCTAGAAACTACGCTTGCATCTTTCCAGACGTCGAGCCCGGACCATGGTTCCGATTCACCAAGGTACCAAACGCAGTAGAGCAATACATCAGTTTCAAGCATTAAGACTGAGGTAGGCCTGCAGACATCTTCCTCTAACACCTCTAAAGACACTCGAAGATGTCCTTTTAAATGAATGGTGTAAAATTACATTAGAGAATGTTCACAACTTATGTCGGTTTTTCGTTCCCTACGTACATTTGTCAGCGCGCTTCTTTACGGTGCCCCTGGAAGTCGTGCCCGTTTGTTTGGGTGACTCGCTAAGCTAAACTTCGGTCTGCAACAAAATGGTTTGCCTCTCATATCGCAAACAGGTTCTGAATCCCTTACTGAACGATGGATGACCATATTGACTAATATCTGGTCAACTATATTTCCTCCTGGAGCTGATCCATTCTTTACTTTACTTTCCTTTTTGTTTCCTTCCATTACTCCAGTTATATTAAGTATTTCACCTAGAAAAATCCAGTAAAAAGTGCTATAAGTTCATGCCGATTTTCCACGTTCAAATATTCGATAGCTGTGCTCAGCAGATGTTTGTGTGTGGTATATGACCCCAGACTGACGTTTAGAAATCGTTTAAATCAACTTTACTTGGCATACTTTTCGTCGTCCCAAGACTAACTGTTGAAGTGTTAAGTTGCTTTTATTGTGGAATCATATTTGAAAGTTTGATCAAGTTTCTGTCGGTATGCTCCAAATTGATAACAGTTCTAATAGATCATGGCAATATTTTTTTTTTGTTTTACCTGCTGAAAACACTTCCAAAATAGCAACTTTTAATATGGTGGACAAGTCCACGATCTCGGTGTCATCAAAGGCAAAGATTAGGCAGATTTCTATTAAACTTCCAAACTTTGTGCTATTCTACTGACCTCTTGCTCAGCATGCTCTGGTGCGGCCGCGTGACGCTGTTATCCCTTTGACAGAAGTTGACATCCTTTGGAAAACATTTCCCAGTGGCGTACTTGGCGTCCAAGTTATTTCCCGGGCTGAGCCCGTGTGATCCCTTGCGTCAGTTTCTACGGGTGACGCCTTAGGTTCTTGACGACTGACGTTGGGGTTAATGGCTGATCCTTCTAAACTGGGGGATGCTGAGCAAGCAAGGCTGTAAGATCCTTCAAATTTGGCCAAACCCAAAAATCATGCCATATATACGATTGGGTGAATCGCCAGCCTTTATCTTTTCCATCAGCGTCAGTTATCCCATTCTCTATAGACTTGTTGGGCATATCTCGCCATATTGAAGTTCCATTATTAAACCCATTGATAGCAAGGGTGCAATGTCGGGTTATATTCTTTAAAACCGAGTGATAGTGCCACTGAACCTCGCATTTCCATAAGAACAAATTTGTTTTAGTTCCGTAATTCTTACCATTATTTGTTTTAAATTGTCTGGAAATTTTCCATACAGTGTCAGGAATACATAGAAAAGTCAGGGAAATTGAATTGAAGATAAGTCCACGATCTCAAATCGTAACTATGAATATCATGGAAAATCTATAAGTACATGCAAAAATTGTGATAAAACTAATTTTTTTAAACAATATACTATCTCCAAAAAATGGCGATGAAAGGGAACTTCTCGTCGTACTGGTCGTATTCAATTCAATTCAACTCAGTACCCTACAATCAGTAAATGAATACCATGTGGTAGGGGGGTGTAATCCATCAAC
>JAQGAF010005373.1:0-12190 GCA_034687865.1 Kryphioiulus occultus | reverse complement strand
AGAGATGGTACTGAATGTGCTGTCAGTAGTCGAAGTTTCCACCTGTGCAGAGATGGTACTGAATGTGCTGTCAGTAGTCGAAGTTTCCACCTGTGCAGAGATGGTACTGAATGTGCTGTCAGTAGGCCTAGTCGAAGTTTCCACCTGTGCAGAGGTGGTACTGGAAGTATTGTCAGTTGTCGAAGTTTCCAATGGTGCAGAGGTGGTACTGCCAGCTGTTGAAGATTCCACTGGTGCAGAGGTGGTACCGGAAGTACTGTCAGTTGCTGAAGTTTCAGCTGTTTCCGATGAGGTACTACCGGTGGCAGCTGATGAAGTTGCTGTTTGTTCCAAGGCGGCACTGCCTGTTGTCGGAGTTTCAGCTTGTTCAGTGGACGAAAGGCCAAATGTTGAGGTTGTAGTTTGCACATTTGGGAAACTGTTAGTTGTTGCAGATTCTGTTGATACAATGAAAATTGGAGTTATACTTGTAGACCCGACTGTTACATTTTCACTGGCAAATTTCTCTTTGGGGGGTATCGGTTTAATGGGTGCTTCTGGCAGGTCTATCGCTTCTATTGTTTTTCTTGGTGTTTCTACATCGATGTTAGGATTTGGTGTTGATGTGCGCTGCCAGTGGAACCACTGCGATGGAAAATTAGGGAAAATATATCGAGGGGGATAAAAGAAAGAAGGGATTTGGGCAAAATTTCTCGACTGGTCGCCCTGAGGAAAAGGCCAATTTGGTTCCATAAAACGATTGTTTTCACGGTGCGGAAAATGCTGTTTCACGATTGTTTGCGCAAAATTGCTACGTTCGGGAAAAGGGAGACTTTGGTGTTCGTTCATTGTTGGAAAATTTCTATTATCGGAAAACTGGAAAGTTGGTCCAGGCCTTTGAGGAAAATTCAGGTTGTGAAACTGCCGCGGTGGAATGTTAGACAACGGGAAAATATTCTGGATTTCTTGAGGCGGTTTAGAGACTTCAATCTGGTATTTTGCCTGGCGGCCGTTTGATTCATTTACGAAATAAGATGGCGTGACCACGAATCTTGGTGCTGAAAAAATACATTACTACCATTAATTTCGGTTTGAGAAATGCAAACTTAATTTGATTCATGAAACGAAAACTATTAGACAAGGGACCTTCCATACATGAACTTAAGTCACACAAAGAAGGGGGAATTGATTTTTGATGATAGATAAAATGCTGGAAATGGTTAAATAAAGGTGTGAAAAGCAAAAGCTATATCTAGAGACTTTTGAATTAAAGAGGAGCATTTATTCAGACATTTTCAGCAAAAGCAATGTTTGGATTGCAGATCAATGCGTGTGTACTCATTCAATTTAAACCCGCATTTAAGGAAAGTCTAGACGTTTTAGAGGGTAAAATGAGACGTTAAAAATACTTCCTCTAGCCAAGCGCAATTAATACCGATTAGCATGACAATTCCCTAGCACTTAATCGATCGCTTGTTTTATGCCATTGGACTGTTTGAGTTCTTTCGCACTTTTTATGAACATTAAATTATGCATCAATTAGTAACTTCTAGAAAAACTATCAAATGACATGCTAGACTGTGGGTGTTGCTGAAGTGAAATGGCAGTTTGTCCATCAAGGTATTAAACTTTACCTCTTTTTTGGTGATATCCTTCTTTACTGGTGATATCCTTTACTGGAATGCTCATGCATTCCACTACGTCCGAATATGCTGCCATGATCAGCATGACGGTAAATGCTAAATACATGTCTGTAATCAGAAAATAACGCAAAGTTGACTAGTCGAGACTAACGCACAAAAGCAACATGAGCTGCAGAGTTGGCAAAGTTGTCAGGAATCAGGATTTGTGTGAGCATCGTCACTGAACTGATGCAGGAAAGGGCAATGGACCTTGATTAAAATGAGGTTAAAATCTTGCAGACGAAGGAATCAAGAGATGAAGTGGGCTCTTGTTCCAGATATTTTCATTGTGTTGGAAAATTTCGTCAGCTCTTGAAATCTTGCTACTTAGCTGCAGGCTAAATACAGGACTGGCTAGAATGTTCCAAAGGTGATAATTGCAGTTCCACAAAGGGCATTAGCCCGGTGCATAGCAATGAAAGTAGATCAATCGAAAGCATAACGCATCAAGGTCAATAACTTCTAAAAAATTAACGTTTGAAGCAAGAAACACCTGAAATTAATTGGCAAAGAGTTAACCACATTTTACAGTATACTGTATAAGTTTGTGGTTTAATTTTGTAAATGCTTTAAGCGTTGTTTATACTACCTCAATATAAATCAAGAATTGTATCGAAATCAATTTACCTGTATTTGGGCTGCTACCACCACGAGAAATCCTCGACGAATAAGAATTATGGCAATTAAAAACTATTGGTCAGTTTCTTTCGAAAAAATTTAAAAACCCAGCTATTAAAAATAAAATCGCACTTAAAATGTCCAAGATGGTCAAGCGCGTCTGAGACAAAATTCCAAAGGCATGCCGTCTTTAAGTTGTATTTAAGCGCCGTATGGTAATTAAATCAGCCAATAGCAAAACTGCTCAATATTAACGTCACATGAACGGTCCAGTCTTTTCCCAGCTTTGACCATAGTTTAATCCTTTCCCACGGAACCTGACATTTAACCACATTCCTTAGGCATGTGAAAGTTGAGCAAGGTAAGGATGGTTTTGGATTGATTCACACATTAAAAATAGCAAAAAAAGGGATGGGATTAATTTGCTATAATTTGAGCAGAATATTATAAGGTTGCTTTGATGAACGCCATGCCCAAGAAGTTACGATCGAGGAAGAAAATGAAATTTATAGCATTTTCTAATCATGACCTTTTCTGAAGAATTCAAGATGGCGTCTATCGAACATTGTGATATAGTGTAGATTTAATATTCTCCTTTTTGGCTCAGATTGTGAATTTCTGGCCATCACCGTTACTCGTAACACTACATTGAGAGAATACATTGAGCAGCTGATCAAAAACTAAATTTTGATCACAGGGATATTTTATTTCAAATCGTCTCAGTTCCCTTTTGTTTCAATTATTCCATATGAGGGCCCATTATTTTTGTATCGATATTACAACATAGAGCATAGTACATACATGTAGAGCAATTGGAAATTCGTTACAATGCAACTAGTTATCTAATAATGACCATTGGATAGTCATTATAAACCATACTACTGCTGCTCAAAGAAACCTAACCCCATCACGTCGACCTACATGTACATGAAGGCCTTCATGAAATTAGAAGAATTCTCGGAAAAGTGAATTCGGAATCGAATTGGGGAGTGCCGATTTTCATGTACAGTATATTGATTTATATTGATGTTTCCAGGGATCGATCTCAGATTCCTGGTGAAGTGACGTACACAACTCAGATTTTTTGTATTACTTTTGTCAACATTTGTCATACAGCAACAATTGGCAAATTTTGAGTTGTAGACCTAGTACTTTTAAAAATAAATGTGCGATTTGTCGTGTCACAAATGTATTCAACAGAAAACTAAATCTAAATTTATTTGAGAATGGCAATCGATCATCAATAAAAATAATGCTTTGCGTTGGCCCTGATTTCCCAAGTGGTAGTTTCAATTAAATTATTTCTACATTAATTCTCAATATCGTGTTTTGTTGCACTTTACGATGAAATTTCAGAAAGATTTACGATTTTGGTTTCTTATATTTTCTGTTTTACTACCTTCATTTTCAATTTGCTATCAATTATACTCAAGAATTGAAACAGAAATTAAATATTTGTTAATATCTCAACACCCACGTCATCAATTGACTTAGCCCAAAAAAAATCAAAATACGCCCATAGTCAATTTTATCTAGCAGAGATTTCATATTCTATCATTCCATTAATGGTATACATTTATGGTTTATTTGATTTATTATCAGTTTGATATATAGTTTTATATTTTTTTGTTATTATCTTCGTAAACATAGCTTTTGACTTTTGACATTTTAAAGGGCATGAAGCATGAGCCGCATTTTTTGAATTTTATCTCGTATGTCAAATATATGTAAATGTCCTTGTATTAAGGATAGTTTTATTATTTTCGTGAGCAGTTTCACAAACTTTGATGCAGTATTTATTCTATTCTTAAGTTTTTCCTAGATTATTTTTTATAAATTAAAGTTTTCACACAATTGCTCATCACTAGCAAAGTCAAAATTTGATCATTTTTGGTATGAAAATCAAGGGGCGGATAGTGCAATATTTGAATTGGGAGTGGCGTCCAGCAGGTAATAGCTCTCGAAAATGATTCTTTTACTGCAGATTTTGCCAACATTGATCATTGTGGACAAAGCATTATTTTTGTGGAAATGTTAGTGAAAAATTACATACCCTGTATAATTTTTGTGAGAAACAAATTTAATTGCATTCATCCCTTTTAAAATTCTACCTTTTGGAAAACTGAACATTTTTTTTTGAAAAATGCCAGTCATAAGTATGTCAGTTAGTGCATTTTTAAATAAAGAACCGCAGAATATTTAGGGGTGGATTATCAATAATTTCATATCGACTAATCCAATCAAAGTAAAAGCTAACTTTGCAGGTTCCAGTTTCAAAAAACAATTGATAGCTTTTGCTTATTTACCTCTTATGTGTGTCAATGCTTAGAATTTGTTTTTAAATCTTATAGTTTATTCCATGTTTCATTTATCCTGCAAATTTTCTCATTAACTTCCCCACTTAATCTGGAACTGGCATTCCACCTAATGAATAAATCTTATGAAACTGGAATTTTAAAAAAGGTGAATGCTTGCAATGACTGAACACAGCAGCTTTTGCCAGAAGCATACAACTTTTATCGACAATATAAAACCACCAAAATATATCGAAATGAGGTGCTGAAAAGTACTTTCAACTTGATAAACAAACTCCATTTGATCGTAAAGCTGAAATTAGTTTATAGAATTTATATAGAAACGGAAAATCAATATAACTGCAAATATTGATTTACGGGATTATGGAAATAGAAATTCGTTAATTTAATTAATCTCCATGGAAATATCTTTAAATTAAATGAAACGCTTCGTAGAATTACTTCTATCAATACCTTTCTGAGTTTCTACCTGTTGGCCAGGTGAAGGGTGACTGTTCCCAACAACAATATCAGAAAGCTCATGATTTTTGTCATTTCCAACTCAAAAAAAGAAGAGCAACTCTGCAAATCTAGAACATCAGATTGTAAGCCAGATATGTCAAAGTTGAAGGAGGGAAACAAAGGCAAATTGTAGCTATCCAAAATAATTACTTTTAGGACATTTAACAAACAACTTAAGATAAACATTAGCAGAGGAAACTGGTACCAATTTGTGTAATTAAATATTTTAAGTAAAAATGCCATGCCAAAGGTAAACAGTTTTAGAATATCATTTTTTGTTTTAATAATGATACCAAGTGTTATTCGCCATTCTTGTCAGTGATTTGACTCACTTTTAAGGAAAATGGGGCGAGAGGAAGGATCTAGCTATCTTGCATTCTCCCTTTCCTATTTGTCCAGTAGACTGAAGAAGGGCTACAATATAGCATTGTATTCCATACCGTTGCTAAAATTTAAATCAAAATATTTGTTACTTTCTTTGAGGAATATTGTTTGAAGCTATAGAGCAGAAACTGAATACCCGTCTTAGGTCGTTGCCATCACTTTTATTTTCAATGGAATTGTAAAGAAAAGAAAATCTTAACATAGTGAATGGGAATGTTGATGTAATCACGAATGCTAATCTTTGAAAACAAATGATGAATGGTGTCAGGAACGATGGTAAAGTTGATGCAAGGTCGACTGAATAAATTCCACATTTCCAGAAGGCTTGAATGGCAATCTTTAAATCTGAATCTGGAAAGTGAACACAACACTTAATTCATGCGATCGTGAAGTTGCAATCAGGATATTGAATTTGTCATTTGCAGTTCATGGCTTCCAATTTATAGCATCAATTGATAAAATGTGAACGGCAAATATTTATTTACGACAGTATGGAAGGAGAAACTAGTGAATAGCATTGGATCTCCATGGAAATGTCGTTGAATTGAGTCAAACCAGTTTTCACTTACTTTAAGGCTTCTACTTTCGATTTTCGGCCAGTTTGCTTAACATACCATTCCCACACAGGAACGTGACTATTCCCAATAGTATTAAATATTTCAAAGTTTCAAACATGGTCAGCTTCACCCAAAATACTACAAACAGACCAAAAATGCCTGCAACAGAAAATTTCATCATTATTTTTATGATGCAGTTCAATGAATATTTAAATTAACAAGACAGTATTTTCCATATGTGTTTGAAAACTGCACCTGCTAATCCCAAGTGAAAGCCAACAGTGCTCAAGTTGAAGTGAAAATTTGAGACATTAATACCAAGTCTAGCCCACTAGAAAGATAAACAAAACAGTATTTGATAATGAATACATAATGCACAATTCTTGGTCATTGGTAAACAACTGCACCCTAAATACTCACCAAAATAAAAAGCAAAAGTATAGGCACTAAAGTCAATGCTGTAAACGTTGTGCTTACAACAGGTGGGGGCCGACTGTCTGGCTCCCTGAAGATGTGCTAAAAATGTACCGTTAGAAACGAATTGAATAAGTGGACCTTAGTAAAAACTGAGCAAATTTCTCACTGGCATACTTTGATCTCTGGCTTAGGAGCAAACACCATCTGTGGCTGACCCTGTGGTTCAGCAATCTGTTCGTGAAAACTGAGTTCAACATCAGCAAGCTGCCATATCAGTGGGTTGGATAGAATGGCATCACCCACGATGAGAGCCATGCTGTAACTTCCAGACAAAGATCCAAAGATCTTGGCTTTACCCAGAACTTCCAAATCAAATTTATAAATGTTTGCAGAGTCTGGTTCAGCTACAAAAACCACTTCTCTGTTGGATTTCTTGTGAGTTAACACTACAAAAGCCTGAATGAGAAAGGAGAAAACAAGTATTGATAAAAACCACACAAGTCTTTATTGTCACATGAAGACTGATTCATTGACTATACCTGATGTGCTGTCATGAGGTCTCCAGCATTTTTATCGCGCAAGGTGAATTTCATTTGTATTTTTTGATGGTAATCTGCCTCCAAGATACCAGGCAACTTGTTGGGATGTGCCACTCTAAATAATGCCAAATTGCAACATTATATTAAGTGACCTAGCTGCATATCATGAGTGCAGGAATGGTGATGTGTTACAAACTTAGTAAGTTTTGCAGCTGTGGCTTGATCGACATCACCCACACCCAATTCAACGTTTTCAATAACAACTTCTGTTTCCAATTTTAAGTTGACCTGGAAGCAACAAAAAATAATGTAATTGCTTATTTAATATTTATATCTAACAGAAGTATTATTCCATATCTCATGCAATCACTGATGGTTAAAAATATTCCAATCATAAATGATTAAGATCATGTTAAAAACTTTCATCACAATTAAAAGACTAAACAATGTTACATGAATATTAAATTGACTCCGCTCACCCCTGCACCCATGTTTCCTACAAAGCGTGGATCAGCTTTTGTTGGGCTGGCATTAATAGTGAGTTGATAAATGCCTCGTCCCAACTTAAATGGCGTCAAATCAATATCAAACAAATTGAACATTCTGTTGGGAGAATAAACGAACGTGCCTTGGATTTCGATATCGCAATGTCGAAAAGAAACTGTTAAAAACTGAAGCTGACCATACCCTTCTCCTTTTATAGCTGTCATGGGTTTCTTGATATTCACGACTGAAGAATCTCCAGCTTTTAAAGCACTTTCCATAGTAACGGTCATTTGTCCCAGTGGTCCACCAAGGAGATTGGAAACATGCACCTAATTATGGTATGCACCAATGTAGGGATGGAAATCTGAAGAAATTGCAAATATATAAAAGATACCTACTGTCACAGTTGGTCGAGTTACTAAAACTGAAGGCTTGCTGGCAAGGGAGACTGACACTGGAATGTGATACTGGAAACGGTATAATTACAAAAGTTGTGAAAGTTGTGAAGTTGAAAAATATTTCGAAAATAACTGAAAATGAGAGCTAATGTACCTTATTTGTGCTCAGAACGTTTAGTACTTCAAGCAGTTGGTAGGCAGCTCTCACAACCTGAACTTGTTTGCGGCTCAAGAAGTAATTTGCAAACTTCACACACTTTTCCTGTTATGATAATGCAGATATAGAGCAAGTGTTTACAGTGCTTAACAGTTGAGAAATGAAACACAATAAAATATACTTACTCCATCCAAAGCAGGTGGTGGTTTCTTGCTCTGATCAGCTAACTGGTAAATGCCACTGACTATGACAGCACTTATACTCAGACCACCTTCGAACTTTAGAATAATTTCTGGCAATTAGATAAAATGCATTTTTCTTCTCCTAGCATTACCGGAACTGAAAGTCCCTGAATCTCACCTGTAACATTCGTCCGTCAACTTCATCAGCCTGCACAACGGTGTCTTCAATCCAGCCCACGAAGCTGGAAATGTCACCCCCCAAATGAGAGGCCACGTGGAAGGCATATCCAAGGCTGTTGTGAGTAAATAAACAATTGGATTCATAACTTGATCAAAATAGCATCAGTTCTGTATTCTCATTAACCATGTAAGTGCATAGCGCAAACTTACCTGAGAGCACTGTCATCCTTCTTGCGTGCTGCTGTTAAAATTTTGCTGACTTTGGCAGAATCGACTGCAAAGTAACAAATAACCATCGAGCATATGCAATAACCAAATCTTCCAATTTCCAATTAAGTCGAAAAACGCTTACTGGTAGCACCCAAGGTTTTTAGAGCAGAGACGGCATAATATAAATTTGATGTGGTGGCCCCATCGACAATAGCTGCATTTAATGTTGGAGTGTATGTGGCAGCAGGGAATGGGCAGTTTCCCACTGCCTTACTTATCCCAGATGCATAAAATATTGACTCTGCGTTGGTAGCATCTACTTTGGTTTGTGCATATTTACATATGTCCTATGTACAAACAGAAATGACTTTTAGCCGAAGATTACAGTCAAACTAGATTTGTCCAGGTGCTAAGTTACATACGGCGGGTTTCAGGATCTGTTCTCCTAATAATTTGAATCCCAGCGTCGCGTAGTAAGCAGTTGCTAGGTCTGGATATGGCTGTGCTGCTTCGAATAAACGTTTTAACCGGGCTTTGTCATTCGAAGACAGGTAGGAGGAAGGCGATAATGCATGGCAAACGCCTAATGTAATTAACAGAACAGCTACTGCAACTATAAAAAAATATGCAGATATAACGGCAACGTAACATGGTACGAAGTCACTTGTTTTGAGTTTATATACATTTTAATAGACATGAAAGCCGGACTGAAAAGAATTAGCTTGTCATTCGAAGCTTAGATTGGGAAAAGTTAAGAGTAGATCAGAAAAGGTCATGGCTAACTTTGTACGTGACAGGGGCATCTAGCAACAAAGTTTTAATTTGCATGATACACTGTAGGTTGAGTGCCACGTGAATAACTTTGATTATACAAGCTTAGTTTTGTGTCCCAAGCGATATTAGTGCCATATTCGCAGACTGAGCCTTGGAATACTAACGAAAATAAGTAATTTCTGAAAATGATAATGATAGCTATGCTAAACAATGCCACGCCACTCAACTTACGAGAACGATCAAACTAAACTTCCCAAGCACGAATAACTACATTATTCGTAACATAAACAGGGAAATACTTTTCTTTTCAGATATTGGATTTTATTCTCACTTGAAACAGTGCATTTTTTATTGGTGGTCTGTGACACGTGGCATTTCAAGCCACGTCTGCCAAGCTCACCAACCGGAATCCTAACCGGTGATTGTGAACGCGTTATTTTCTATGCGATAACTGCACTTTTTTCTACAGCAAATGTTTATCGCTTTGCTCTCATTTGCAATTTTCGTAAAAAGAACAAGGCAAACGCACGGTTATAACTGTGAAATTACAAGAAAGCGCTCAGCAACGTACCTCTCGCCATGCTTGGACACATTTCCTGGGGCTAGTTGGATTCTTCCTTTGCCTTGCCACCCCCTTGAAACAATATTGATGGTTGTATGGAAAGCCAATCCAGTCTTGAATAGGAACGATCGTGGGATCCTCCATATTGGACGTCCATTATGGTACGGCTTTTTCATTTTTGCAATAGTTAGTAGATAGACACGACGTAGATAGAAAACTTTTTTGATATTAATGTTTTTGTTATTGGCAAAAATATAGGGAAGTCATTAAACAACATAATAATACAATGAACTGCTCTACGTGAAGCCTCGTGCGAAAAATTTCAAATTTCGCGCCATTTTAAACACGGTGGCTACGGCGCATTTGCTTTCGGACAGCTAGATATCTTTTCAGTTGGCTAGTCGTTTGTATGCAGTTGCAACAAGATTGATTCAGCCAGAGGTGAGTAGAAAATAAGAAAAAAGTTTGAATGGGCTGATAAAATTAAGATTGAAACTGCAATGAACAATGCAATTTAATCCCGCTAAACTAGACGAACAATATAGCGCTGCGAAATAAGTGACGGTGAAATTGCATGGAGTTAGCACCACTAGCTGCTTTGCGCCACTTTTCGAATTCACTGAATCAACTCCAGAACAATATTAGATGGAAAAAATTTGAAGCAGCGTTAAAAACCGTGCTTAAAAACAGCAGCTTTTGTTAGGCAGTATTCAAAAGCAAGCATAGAACATTTACGATAGGTCTCTTTTCACACAGTGCAAGTAGGCCTATACATGTTCTGAATTGATGTTCATGTATTTGAATGTAAAAATGGAACCCGGGTACATGTAAATGAGATTATCCTTTGCAGCATTCATAAAAACTTAAGGGCGTGTTTTAACGGTTTTTAATCGTACTGCACTACCAATAAATTTAAAAATAGGCGAATTCTTCATGTACTGTATACATACCGTACTGTCTGTAGTTAACCATTCCATGAATCCAGTTTTATATGGTTGCGTGAGCCATGATTTCTTTTTAGTGCTTGCAAAGTGATGATTTTACCCTAAAAAAGAAATATCTTAATATTGGCGCAGTTTACAATCTTTTGCTTAGTTTGGTGATCATGGACCTTTGCTTTTTGCCTACAAGCACATGTACATAGATGTACTATTCTGTCTATACAATGCAGTCAGAACTCGCAATTACTGCATGTCTAAGGTAAAGAGACCTGAACAAATGGCATGCCCGATTTTCCCCTTTGGGCAATTTTCTGAATGAGATCACTTTTCAGCTTGCATTGAAAGGAGGCCGTCATTACTGCACATTTATGCTCATTTACCTGGAATTGCATGAAATGAAACGATTTTGCCTCGGGCATTATAAATTACCAGACAATCCAAATATATTCGTTTCTCCGCGCAATCTAATGTCAATTGAGTATTCGTCGATTACATTTATTCACGAAAACGCACAGGACATCAATCTTCGCACCTCAGTCCTCATGCTCTAATTTCCATAGTGCATCCTCTTTAAACAATTGCCGTAATGGAGGCTCCGTGTAGGCGCTATTTGCCCAAACACAATTCGGGGTCGATCAATAAAGATGTTCGTTTTTCATTAAAGCGATTGTTTTAACGCCTGATGCAGCTTCATTTGATAGACGTCCGTCGTTAATGCATTATATCGTATAATGAAAGAGAGCGAGACACATATACATAGGCCTACATTAAGACAATGAAAGGCAATGCGTACGTGACAAAACTCCTCAATTACTCATGACGCGTTTGATTCAAGAAAAACTGAACAAAACAGTACCCATCAACCCTTTTTTTACGTTTTACCGTCTCAAATGTTGCTAGTTGCCACTATTTTTTATCCACAAAAGTATTTAAAACATTTTAAGATGAAATTACAATTGTAGTGAAGATGTTTGCACAGCAGGGGTATTTGTGAAAGAAATAGGCATAATCTTGATATTAACAAAACATGAGTACTTGCCATGTGGATTATATGGTGTGTAATAACCTTGCAAATAACATTATACAGGCAAGAACAATAACATGAAAGCAATAACCCTTATGCAGGATTCGCCCCAGACCTGGACAACTTGGAAATGTTAGGGAAACTGGAAAAGTCTATAACTAGAAATGTCAGGAAAATTCAACATCAGTATGGTACATTTTATATAGCTAGTTCAATTCAATTCAATTCAACTCAGTACCCTACTATCAGTAACTGAATACCGTGTGGTAGGGGGGTGTAATCCA
>JAQGAF010005372.1:0-12194 GCA_034687865.1 Kryphioiulus occultus | reverse complement strand
AAAAAACCAAGAATAATTCATAAAAAATGCGATTCAGCACGAACGATCAAACAAAAACAAACGCAGTATTGAACATGCCTTATTTTACATCTTGTTTTACATCCAACTCTGAAGTTCTTTGTTGGAACTTCTCAAAATGGCGCCTCGTGTTAACTGACATGTTTTTAAAAGCGTTGATACAGGCGAAGGCGGCAAAACTCGTTAGATCTGACACTATTTTAACTGTCCTGTTTCGTGTTTATGGCAGCCGGCGTAATTAATAAGCGAAATTAATGATCCGGAACCATTGTTCGGCTTGGGGAGGCACTTTTTGCCCAAATTTTCAACTTGTTTCTTTGACAGGTTTTGGGTTTTATTTGATAACTGGATGCACGCTTTGGAATGATGGTCATTTGGACGATAGGACTTTGGTCAATCGATGATGTCAATTGTTGACAAAGGCTATAGTGCCAACCGTTCTGCTTTTTCTGTTAAAGTCAAGTCTCATTTGTTTACATGCAGCCATGTTCTCCCAGGCTTGGGGCAGATAACAGATGTAAACAAGGTGTTATCTAGGCGCAAACACATGTCCCGAACTTTAACATTGCGTTTATACAATCCTAATGCCCTGTCTTTAGTAAGGTCATAACTATGGGGTCAAGTAGGGATGTGGCTCACCTTGCCAACACAATTTAAATAATGTGAAATTATATTTACTCAATATCTGAATCACAAAGACTGGTGGGATAACCATGTCAGTTTTGGGATGGCTAAATCAACGTTGACCTAAAGGTCACTTAGGGAGCGTTCTTGAGTGCTGAAGTGCCACTTGAAAAGTTGATATTTTTCATGAAGTTGAAAGAAAGGTTGAAATTAAGCTTATTTAAATAAATGTTCTACATTTCATCATTTTCGACAAAACAAAACTTTCAACGCATCAACATGCAAATTAACAGGATTCTCATTTCCCACTTTGTGGAAAGTCAGGGAATTCGTGAAATTAGTGAAAATGTCAGGGAAATTGAGACAGTTTGCATCAGCCAATCAAGTTGTATGAAAATGTGAGGTAAAATCAGTCCATTTTTTTCTTATTTTTTAAATAAAAATATCATGTAAAATGTCTAGGAAATGACTGAAAAGCTGTCAGGGAATGTCAGGGATTTCGACTTGAGTCTGAGTGGGAACTGTGAAAACTTGTTTAAAAAAAGTGTAATGAAGATTTCCAGTGTTTGTAGTTTAGTTTAGGTGATGTAATGGTAATTAAGATGTCTGTTGGACTGCTCACTAGATGGCGCTTTGCTCTAGGGGCGGTTTAGAGCCAGGGGCAGTTAGGCTTAACATTCCAATCAGCTCCACCTGGTTTAGGAAATTTTAAGCTAAAGTCGTGTTTTCTTTGCTGAATCGTTGCCTTCTTTGTGAATAGGTTGTATTGTCACACTGGTTAGGAATTTGGTCCCTGTTATCAAAGGCACCCTGATGTTTAATGACCTGTTGGGGCGCAGATTGATAAATTCCGAACATTTTTGTTAGAAGTAATGCGTTTGTGACTGTGGATGGTCACGCTGAGGCCCATTACTCTCGTGACACGATGAGGGGCATGTGTTGACGCATGCCTTAGCCTGAGAAAGTTAACTTTTGCATTTTTTACGTGCGATACTCTGAGGCTTGGCCATTGACAATGGTAAAAGCATCACTCTTGGTTTAAAATCGCCATATAACTCTTTTATGCACACATAGAAAGTGAAACCGGCAGTGACAGCTATATCAGGTTATCTCTGTAGACTTACAGTAGATATACGTAAGTACAGTATAAAGGTTTAGATCGAGGGATATAACATGTGAAGTTAGGCTTTGGTTGAAGTGTCGCTGAAGTGGATTGGGTGAAGTTCGTGAAGTCATTACAAGTCTAGACGAGTCCAGCTCGCAGGCTGTGGCCTTCAAGGTGTTCAACCTGACTTCTGATTTCAAGCATAAATGTCGACGGTGGGACTTCATACGTCAGTGACAACATTGCGACTCCATACTCCAATGAGTGCTGTGGGACTTCAGACTTCAATGGTTACAGTGGGACTTTAGACTACAATGACAATTAACAGTGGGACTTCAGACTACAATGACAATTAACAGTGGGACTTCAGACTACAATGACAATTAACAGTGGGACTTCCGACTACAATGACAATTAACAGTGGGACTTCAGACTACAATGACAATTAACAGTGGGACTTCCGACTACAATGACGATTAACAGTGAGACTTCGGACTACAATGACAACAGTGGGAATCTTTCAGACTACAATGACAACAGTGGGAATCCTTCAAACTACAATATCAGCAGTGGGACTTCATACAACAATGACAACCATGGGATTTCCAACGTCAATGACTTCAATGTCTACAGTTAGCCTTCAATTAAACTTCAATGACTACAGTGGGACTTCAGAGCTCAATGTCAACCGTGGTACACTTCAGACAACAATGACAACAGTGGTAATTCAGGCTACAATGACAACAATGGGAATTCAGGCTACAATGGCAACAGTGGGAATTCAGACTGCAATGACGACAGTGTGATGTTAGTGGGACTAGTGCGGTACTTCAGTGAGGACTTCACCTCAAGGCACATGTACCTATGGTACCTCAAGGACTTCCTGACTGAAGTCTCACTAAAGTCCCACTGAAATCCTTGAAGTTTAGCTGCAGTCATTTCAGTCTAAAGTCGGGCAAAATCCCTGCAGTCAACTGTCAGGCTTAGCCTATACAATTTTGAAATTATTCATCCCTTAGTTCTGATTTTAAAATTATTTTGATGTTTTCGTTCAGGTTTAAACAATTTCCGATACTTGCTCTAATTTCAGGTGTATACAATATTGAAGTTAAACCCTCGGGTTTGATATTAAAATTACCGGTTTGCTGTTAAAACTTCCCCATACTTGCTCTAGCTTCTAGTTTTGTGTCAGTTTTGAAGAGTTCTTGTTTTCATCATAAGTACCCCTTACCGGCTGCTCTTCAAAGTGGTCAAGTAGCCTTGTTTTCTCTCATGGAAATAGTGCCGGGTCATCGAGAATGTCCTCGTCTGGCTGGAAACCTGATCATCCCGTTTCAAATTAGGATAAACGAGCCTCTTGTTGAATAACGGGGAGGGGGAGGAAGTTGTTTTGCTAGGAAAAACTGCTCGCTATTTTTTGATTTTCTTCTGCCAGTGAGAACTTGTTTGGCAAAGCAAAAAAGTAAAAAGTGCGAAAGGCCTAGGGAAAATTCAACGTTTGGAACAGTTAGATTTAAAACTTTTCAACTGTATTGGAGTCCATGTAACGTGTTGTTACTACAGGCTAACTTGGTTGCATTCGTGATTTATGGAAATGAAGTGAAAGGTTAAGGAAAACTGGAGTTGTTGCTCATTGTCCACTTTCCAACAAAGCATTGTTGAATTTTTTTCAATTTGATTTGCAGCAAGCTGGGTGGGCCAGCTGGGTTTTGGAACGTGGGTCATCAGGGGACTGTGTCACGTGTGTTTATTTTTCCTACGTTGGCAACTTGTTGTTTTATCCCAAACAGTGGGGCTCCAGTGACCTGCAAGTTAAGGAAATAGAAATCGACCAGTAATATGCGTTACTTATCAACTGATTAACACGCGTTATCAGTTGCCGTACATTTTCTGATTAGCAGATGGTTCAGAAGGTGAATTCAATTCAATTCAATTTTTTACCCTACAGTCAGCAGATGAATGCAAGGTATTATCATGAAATTCTTCGAAGACACACTTGCGAATAGGCCTACCCTGGTGGAAATATTAGAACAAATCAGTATGAAATTTGGAGTGCTATCAGTAAAAAATTACAGTTGAACTCGGTTGTAACGATCAAGCTAGGTTATAAAGAGATCTCTGTTATAACGAGCAAATTGCCATAGCAGATTTGGTTTACGCAGATTTCAATGTAATCTTTCACGGTTATAACGAGCACACTACTAGGATATAACGAGCAAATTTTCGAAAATACGGCATCCGAGACACCAAAACTTGAGTTTTCCTTTGGGTTCTCAGTTCACAAAGATGTAAAGTTTCGAGTTTACCCTCAGGTGTCCACCACGAGTTTTTTTTTCCGCAAACTTCAGAAAAATCAACATCCGTCAAGGCAAAAACGGAAGCTAGTCATTATTGAAGTCATTAGTCATTAGTCCAATTACATGTATGACACTTTGGGACGTTAAAGAATTACGTCATCATCTTGGTGAAGGGGGTTATGCAAGTTTGATTTATGGTATTTAAATTTGATCAGGCTTTTGTGTGTGAAAAATAAATTATTTAAGATCTAATTTGTATACAGATTTCAATGAAAATTATGTCGAGTGCTGACACTTTGGGTAATGAGTCTGAAAATCACGACCATGCGACACAATACTTGACTGTTGCATTTCTTATGCACTGAGAGTGAATTTAAATTAATTAACAGCAAACTTGCGTCTGAAATATGTTTTCTAAGCAAGGAAATCGTATATTAATTCACGAGAAGTGAGTTATCGTTAAATGTATGGCGAATTTAGCTCTTCACGGGTATAGCGAGTAATGGTTATAACGAGCAAATTGGGTTGGTCCCTTGATGCTCGTTATAACCGAGTTCGACTATTCTGATATGTGATGATATTCGTAGAAACCTTACCGATACCAGTACATTTTTACAAATGTTGTATGAAATTATTGCACATATTTACTTATATAAGCATGAATCTTGTGATATTCATAATTGAAATATAAATGCAGTTAAATTTGAGTTTGAACACTCAAAATCACAAAACTTTACATATAGTTGCCACAGCTGACATCACTGTATCATTAATGACTACTTGTTACTACGGACACTTTAATTATAATGTACCTAAATACACCACTACTAGCGCTGTACTGATACAAACATACTGTACATCACTACATATCAGTATAGATAAAGTATCACTACTTATTACAATATAGTATAAGGACTGGCAATATGTGACCTTAGGACCCGTCTGCCACATATGATGATCATGGGTCCACAAGGGGTCCCACGTGCTTTGTTTTCAGCATTGTAACCTCCCTCATCAAAAAGTTAAATGTGTTTCAGTGTAAGTTAATGTAAACATGTTAAAATCAGTGCAGAGAAATTTTGTGTTGGAAATCATGGAAACCAATGTGTGTGAAAACGTGTTGTGTTCAGCATTGTAACCTCCGCGTCCGCACCAAAAAGTTAAATGTGTTTAAAGGTGTAAATTAACGTTAAAACCTGCTTGAAATCGAAAACATGTTAAAATCAGTGAATTGGGTTGATTTGGGGTGATTTGGGTTGGAAAAAATGGAAGCGAAAGTCAGGGTGGCAAATAAGTCCTAAAAATCTTTTAAAAGTCCTGAAACATCTTGTACATTGTGTCGTCAAACTGTACCTAGGCCCTATACTATGTTAAATTGACAGGCCTTTAGCTTGGTACAGGTACAGTTTTGCACAGTTTGCTCTTTTAATATTGAATTGTAACATAAAGATGAATTAGCATTGAAATACTCCATCCTAAAAAATTTACTGTTGGAAAAATCCTTAATTTGTCTATAAGTCTTAAAATAATCCTTACTTTTTATCAAAAGAAATCATAACTTTCAAAAACTTGGACTTTGTTTGCCACTCTGGAAAGTGTTAAAACTTGCTCTGTGTTTTCCCCAATCGTGTACTGTTGGAACAGGCGTATAACTGTTAAAATACCTACTGTACTTCAAATTTAAAACCTGTTAAAATGTCACGAAAATATCGAATATTTTAACATCTGTTATACCCATGACTTGGTGGTAATATGACAGTGTCTTTCAATTAGCCTAACTGTTTTGGACTTGTCAGGCTGTTGCAGTTCCATAAAGGGTGCCAGAAACAGGTTTTTTGGGGCTGAGGCCTCGAAATGATGACAAATACTGACATGCATGATCGAGAGGGGTCTTAAAGTCGCAAAAAAAGACATAATAGCCTATTTAAAGTCCCTAAATTTTGGTAAATGGATTGGCCAACTAATGGGACGTTGACCGATGTTCAAGTATTGTCATGAGCTTGAGGGAGGATTGAACAAACTGACGTCATCATTGCTGTTTTGTAAAATGTTGGGTAAAAATCCATTATTAGGTTTCTGGTTTGGCAAAAAAAAAAAAAAACAAGAAATTGACTATGGCGTTTTTCCCTATAATTAGCTTCACATTAGCTATTACATTACTTTTGTGAGCTTTAGCTAAAATTCATAATTTATTATAAAATTGATCTAAAACGTTGCCTCAGTTAAAAAAATTGGCCAATGATTACCAATGTGTAGTGTGATTCGTTTTAACATGATTATTTGCTACAAATAACATGGTTTGGTATTTCGATAATGTGGTTTAAATTCATTACTTGGAAACGAATGAAATCAGGTTAAAACATACCATTTACATGACATTTCCAGAAAGGAAGTGGATAATGTAGCCAATAGTTCTGAAAATAAAACTAAACAATATTTATCACAGTTTTAATTTCATTTGGTTTTTTTATGTTATCATAATACAGGCCTGAGCACGTTTTCGTAAGATCTATTTCAAACTGCGAACTTTCACTTTAGTATCTCATACGCAGTTCGGCACGTACTGTCTTGAAGGTCTGAAGCCAGGGCGTCGTTGGATAGCTGGAGGTTGAGCTTTTGAATGAGTTGCGCCAATTGAAAATTAGATTTTCATTCGGAACATAAAATGTGAGTGGAAAATATAATGTGCACATTTTTTACTAATGGCATTTGCTGTTGGAAAGTACTACATACACTCTGAAAACCCTTTGGTTACTTTGTAAAGCATAATATTTAAGTACATAAATAATTAGAATAACCTAATGGACTAAACCTTTCCCAATTGGAATTTTTTTTTTAAGTAACCATACAATTTCAGTGCCTACTGGGCTGGAAAACCTGGAAATATATAGGAAATTTTTTGATGTGCTGGAAATACTGGAAATATACTGGCTAATTTTCTTGATACTGTACATTCTCAATTTTAAATTCATTTTTGTCAAAATCATCGTACAAATTACAACAAAATCCGTTATTTCCGGTAGTTTTTCAAACATTTAACCTTCGACTTTTCCTTTTAGAGAAACTAGCCGAAATCTGTCGTAGAAACATGTTTGAAATTCATCATTGTGAATTTTTTATTTCTTGAATTTGTCAGCTGGTTTCCTTTGGGAGAGGTAGTCCTATATTTTACTGCAAACTGCTGTAGCAAAGAAAAATTTAGGTTAATATTAAGTTATTAATTCCGTCATTTCTGGTAAAGTTTTTAACGCAAAAAATTACCGACAGTATTTGCTTGACTTTTTAAAAAATGGCATTATCAATAATCGCCTATGGCATTCTCCGTAAATGTTAATATTTACACCCATTCAATTTTTTTAGAAAAAGCAAGCTAAAATCCATCAGTTGTGGTGTACTTTTTGTAAAAATGTTGCCACGGCGTTCTTAAATTTAAATTATACTTGGGTCACAGTCTAAAGTTTGAGAACCACTGTTTATCTCACGGAAATGCGAATTTTTTTCGGAAATATTTGGTGAAAATTGTGAAAAAAATCTAATTTTTGTATCTAAATAAATGTGAAAAAATCGGATATTTGCATGTGAACAAATTTGGGAAAAATATTAAGATACGTATACTTGGATGTGAAAAATTGTATATCAAGTGGATCACTCCTAAACACAATGTCATTTTATGTCCTGGTAAAAATGAATATATACTGGAAAATACTGGAAATATACTGGAAAAATGAAACGACGGTTTAGTAGACACCGTGAATTCGGAAAATAAATGTAACCCGAAATTTAGGGATCAGATCCCCATCACCTACATCTGTTGGTTATTTGAACAAAATGACGTCACCACTTTGGGGATTAAATAGCTGTGTGTCGTAAACATCTATAAAACCATCGTGCTGTCGACTTTTCTTGAATGGGTAAATCCAGTTTACCTATCAGAACTTTCCTTGCTAACACAAACAATTTTAGTTCTTTGGCATAAAGTTTATGCCATAAACGATACTTATATTTGAACGCAAATGGGGTCTAGGCTTTATCGTTTGATAAGCTTATCAGATAAATTGCTCGTTGTTGACATAACTCAGGCGTTGCATGGGCGTATTTGGTTTGGCATTTGTTGGTACTGATCAGAGCGGCATTTTTCCAAGGAATTTGGCTGGAGTACGAAGTAATAATTCTATTCTGCGTCTAAGCTTAAGGTAGGGCCATGGGAGAAATTGAATATTGTGCATGTTTGGTTCCAATCTGGTGGTCGCCTATGGTTTCCAAATTATGGTGACGTTTGCATGTTATCGACCTTTAATAACCGTTTTTCGGGCATTGAAAACGTGCAGAAACCTTATTTTTCTTAGGCTTAGGGTGGCTGTTTTGTTTGGTTTCCCAGGTTCCATTTCACTTGTCCTTTCTGTTATTTTTGTCGGTTTTTGGAAGTTTTTGTTTCAGTTTGGAGTTTGACTTCATATTTATCATCATGCTGGAGATTGACTTTGATAGTCTCCCAGACCTGGGAAATTTGGAAATGTCTGCGAAATTGGAAAGCATGCAAGGAAAAGTCAGTAAAATGAATTTGCTTTTCCAAAAGTCAGAAATTCATCAAATCAATGATAAGTTTTACACTAGCTTAACGCAAAAATCAAAGAGTTGATAAGCAATTCTGTGGAAGAAATGAATAATGTCGTTGTCAATTTTAGAAAAACGAATCGAAGTTTGCTGTTTCCTAATGGAAATTTATTCTTATTGGCATATGTCATGTTTTTGTACTTTCACTGGTCAGGACGATAAGCGAAATTTGTTTCAAAACCTTTCTCTTAGAAAATTCAGGGAAGTTTAAAAATTTTATTATGCTTGTCATCTCTTGATTTTTATGTTAAGATACAGTGAGTGAAACGTATCATTGATTTGTTGAATTTCTCGGACGTTTTGAAAAAGCAGCTTCATTTCTTCATTTCCCTGACTTTTCCAGCCTTTCTAATTTTTCATGACAGATTTCCTGATAGACTTAGAGAGATATCCCACACACCTTAAAAACTTGGAAATGTCGGGGAAATTAAAAAGTCTGGAGAAGTCAAGGAAATGGATTTACTGTTGAAAATGCCAGATAAATTCAACAAATCAATGATGCATATTACATAGCTGGTTATTGGTTACCATAAAAATCAAGAGAGGACAATTCTGTACGTAGAAGAAATTAATGAAGTTGTCAGCTTAAATAACTAATCTAAGTTTGCTAATCTAAATGAGAATTTGTTCTGCTTGTATGTTATGTTGTCCCACTTTCACTTGTCATGATGGTCAGGGAAATTTGCTCAAAATTTGGAAAATCACTCATTTCTGATGGAATCCTTTTGAGTTGGAGGGATGATAAACAAATTGACATCAACAATAAATACGACAACGAAATGTGATTTGTATCGAAAATCTGTTGCCAAATTTTTATTCTATGTAAAATGTATTGTAGAAGTTGCAGAGGAATGAAAGTCACCATTGTCAACGATTTCCTTATTTTTTGGGTGAAGGATTGGATTGGAAATTCTGGAATTATGCAGATTTTTTTACTTTGAATTTCCTGGGATATCCTGGGATTCTATCTTAAACCTGGAATTTTTCAATTTCAAATTCATTTTCATCAGACATGACCTATAAATGACACCCTGTAAACAAATTTAGCAAAAACCAGTGTGGCCAGATGGCACAGTACACCCCTATCTAATCTGTATGCCATTATCGAATGACCCTAGCACTCAGCGCGCCTCCCACGTGTGAATGTCTGCGAATTTTGAGACTTGTCAGATTCTTCTAACTTGTAAAAATGGAAAGAGTCCTGGATAACCCTAGAGATATCCTGGAAGTTTGAAATGGCAGTTCATTAGACGCCCTAGCTGACATATCACTGTAAAGGGGGCATTCTTATAGCTTACCCTTTAGTGTGAAATTCAGTGAAACCTCTCTATGTGGGACATTTGTGGTGCATTCTAAAAATGTCTCAGTTAGTTTACCAAGTTTTTGAAAAATACGAAATTTACACTAAATATCGTCAGTTTCAATTTCTTGGAACAGTTTTCCACCGACTTGAAGGCATTCTCTACATTAGTCAACGTGAGCTTCGCATTACGATTCAGATGTTGTTTCATCCCACTAAAGAGGGTTTTCCTCGTTAGTGCTGCATAAAACATTGTTCAGGGTTCGTACTCACCTGGAAAGTCAGGGAATGTCAAGGAAGAGAAAAATTGTCAGGGAAAGTCAGGGAAATTTAGTATAGAAATACAGTCCTGAGCTGCATTTGATGGTTGGGGAATTTATGAGTTGCCCATTTGACGACGATACAATTGCACAAGAGTTAATGGACCTGCAAAAAAAGAAACTACGTTTAAATTGAGCATACTAAAAATGGAATTGTCCAGACATTTGTACAGGTGCATCAATATCTTAGTAGGTAATAATGTTCAAAATTTTTGAAACCGGCAAAATTTATTTTTGTCAGGGAAATTCCATGGGTTTGTCAGGGAAAGTCAGGGAAATTTTATGGGTTTGTCAGGGAAAGTCAGGGGAATTAATTTGAGAATTTGGATATGAACCATGCTGTTCCACTTTCGAGTTATGGGGGGGGGGCACACTTACAGGGGTTACCCCTAATGTTAATCCTATGACACACATTTGATGCAAAGACAAGCCGTCCCACATGATGGGGTGGTCCACTTATAGAGGTGTCCCACTAGAGGAGTTCCACTGTATTAAAATTCAGTTTATATTTCCAGGTTTCGTGACCGATCGAGTCATCATGAACGTGCAACGCCACACCAGCCTCCTGGACAGGGGTTCATCTTTTGGCTTTCAGAAAAAGCCTGGAGCAATCGTGGCACCCCGGAAGGTTGATGGGCCTTCCGGTTCCTCTGCCTCTTCCTCGCCAAGAAGGGCCATGAGCCCATTGCCGGGTTACCAGAGCCCAACTCCAAGTTCCCATCCGAAGAGCCCGGATTCCACCGATGGTTTGGGCCAGCGACAGTTCTTCCAACGGTCCAGTCTGAGGAGTAGCGGGTCTTCAGTCCACTCCGAAGGCCCGGTGCAGCGCAAGGCGGTCAGCTTTGGTCAGACCATGCGATACGAGTTCCCCACAAGTGTCTCCAAAATCCCAGCACCTTCAGGGCCCTTGACCAATGGTCTGCCCACCAGGCCGGTTAATGGAGCCCCCAACTTCCTTACTTCGACACCCAACTACCGCTCCTTGTCGGTGCCCAAGAACTACCATACCGCCATGGCCCAGAAAGTGCCTTTACCACAGAACATCGTCACGGCACCAGAAGGCCCCAATGGTGATTCGCGAGTGCTTCTCCGCAACCGCTTCTCCAGTCTCCAGCTCAGAAGTCCTCCAACTCACAACACCCCGACCGGCAATGGGACCAGGATTCCCTATGCCAACGGCCAACTCCGCCACTCCATTGGCCTACCGCTTCCAGAAACCAAGGGCCAACGGATGGCTTCACCCACTAGTGCGAATGGGCCTACGGCCATCAATTTTGGACGCAGAGCCGGCTCTGGGACTTCGCCGGACGAAGACGTCTTCATAAAAGGTAGGGTTTCAACCGTCTGTACCTATTTTTTCCAACATAATCATTCATGAATCTCTATTGCTAAATCCAGCCTTGGCTTTGATCAACACTTGCTGTAGAATAGCAGTGCCTGCGTCTGTCTGTGTTTCTGTCTTGGTTTTCCAGAGTTTGAATTTGCCGCTCAAACACATGTCGGGACGAGGGATGTTGGCGAATGTGGCTATTTGGCAACCGTAGACAGTGAGGTTCAATATAGGAGGCGTACTGTTCTATATTAATAAGAAAACCATAGCATTTTTCAAGAAGGTAGAAACCACCATACATGCATGATTTCCAAGATAATAGTGTTTGTTTTTGTCAACCCTTTACCATATGGCTGATGCCCGCCTTGGCATTGGTATAAATCGACACGTACTGTTCGTGTGTTGTAAATTGTTACATGTGCCTGTGTTTGTGTTCTGGTTATAACTTTCCATGTTATATAATGTAATGTAGTGTAAAGTTACTTAATGCAACGTAGTGTAATGCTACATAATGCAACGTAGTGTAATGCTACATAATGCAACGTAGTGTAATGCTACATAATGCAACGTAGTGTAATGCTACATA
>JAQGAF010005371.1:0-12195 GCA_034687865.1 Kryphioiulus occultus | reverse complement strand
AAAAGGGCATGTACTTACGAAATGTGATTTCGTTTTCGTATTTATTTTATTTCGTACGAAATTTCTCTGTCTATTATACATTTAAATTTGGAATAATTTCATATTCGAACATATTTTTAAAATATCTAAGAAACTATAAACTATTTGGAATATTTTAAATCTTACAGACATGTAAATTCATCATGTCATAACAGGGCACTGACGTTTATTTTTCGAATATTTTGGCGTGTCTGAGATAGTTAAATTTTTAATATAGAACACCTTTGATGCATTTAAATTTGGAATAATTTCACTCGACTTTAATATTCAAGTTTGAATTAGAACGACTAATATTACATGAAATTTAAGAATATTTCAACATGTCTAACAGCTTAAATTTGCATTTCTATGCACCTAAGACATACATTCGGAAAATCATAGTAGCATAATTTTGACTCGTGGGGAACTTTGGTGTTTGGAACTGTTATTTAGCACAGCATGCTAAACACGTGTTTTACATCTTGTTTCACGTTCCATTTCCAGGGGGAACAACCTTGAATGTCAATTGCAATTTTGAAGTGGCGCAGATGTGAAAAACAATGCCTTTAATCGGTGCTCGGCAAAGAATGCCCCAAACGCCGTTCTAATTCGCCCCGTTCCATTTGTCATCCATGCTCAACTGGCTTTATGTCTACCTCTCTATGATTAGTGCCAGAGCGCAGGCAGAGCAGAAAGAAAAAAACGCAGATCTGGGGTCTTAGCAAAATTGGCACGATATGGATGAGCGAAATAAAGAGCGACTGACGGCAAACTACGTTTTGGCACGGATCATTTAGCACGTAGCGGGGAGCTAAAAGTCATCGATAAAATAATTATCCTCACATTCAGCTTGGGCGGTTGCCTTGCAATAACTCAGTTGGAGAGCTTCATTCGCCATTGCAAGACGCCATCTTGGATTTCATTTCAAAACAGCCATGTGGTTGGGAATTGTGCAAATATGGTAAAATTGGCTGAAAACGTTCTAATACTAATAAATGGTTCTAAATACTAGACATGCCATTTTTTGCTTTTTCTCATTATGTTTATCGTGTATATGTATTTCAGCAGGGTTCATACCGTCAGGGAAAGTCAGGGAAAGTTAGGGAAATGAAATGTGATCAGGGAAAGTTAGGGAAATGGTGACATTTTGACCATTAAGTCAGAAAAAGTCAGGGGAAAGTCAGGGAAATTCATAATGTTTCGAAATTTGTTGTGGCACAACTATTTTAACTGGTACCGGTATATGTATCTCATGAAAATCATTTGTAAAGTTGTTTGTGTGTTCTATTTTTTCCAAAAATTTCGCCTACGGCGTTTTCATTATAATTTTTTTAATTTTTCGTATGAAAAGTTCACCTATTGTCGTGTATATCGTTTTATACAACTGACAAACTGATGTCAGATTTCATACCTTCAGGGAAAGTTAGGGAACATGTTGACATTTTGACCATCAAGTCGGGGAAACTCAGGTGAAAGTCAGGAAAATTCATAATGTCTGGAAATTTGGTGTGGTACAACTATTTTGATTCGTATAAGTATTTCGTGAAAGCATTAGAAAAACTGTATTTGTGTTCTACTTTTTCTAATTCTTAGCAAAAATTCACCTATAATGCGTTCTTTTGTTTAAAAAAATGTCCGTCATTATTAAGAATTTTTTAAATTTTCAAAGAAGAAGTCCTCGATAAAATGTAGTATTCGCATCGTTATTAATATTAATACACTAACAATCCAATATTTCTGGTATTTTTTCAAAAATGTCGCCTATGGCAGTCTCTGAATTATTAATATTATTACATATATTTCTTCTTACAAAGTTGTGAGCTAATTCCATCATTTCGTGATCAGATTTATAATTTCTAGAAGTCTCGCCATATGGTATATTTGCTTGGATCAAATCTGTAAAACTTGTTTCTTGAAATTGTATGGGCATTTTCCCAAAAGTGTCTGGAAAACCTGGAAAAGTCAGGGAAATTCAATTAAAGATTTGGCTAGTAATCCCGACAGACAAATATAAAAAATACAGTTAATTGTAGTGTCGCAGTGATAAGTCAGGGAAATTAATCAGATTTGGTCAGGGAAAGTCAGGTAAATTGATTTGCTGATTTTGACATGAACCATGATTGTTTTATAAAACTGACAAAACTACGTGAAGTTAGGCAATTTTAACAGTATTTTGCAGATCGTTTACATTTGGAGTAATCAGCATTACTCAGATATTGAAACGGGAATATTGAAAAGAGAAAAATTGAAATTTAAAACCTTCGTATAATTATTTTTAATTGTATCACATTGAAGAGTATTACATTCCATTACAAATTACCTTATAACTAGGGGTGGGGATGTATTATTAGAAATATATGATGATCGAGTTTGGTGCTATCAAAGACATTTAAATTTGGAATATTTCGCGACGGCAACATATTCCAACTTGAAAATTTTGACATTTGCTTATCCTAACCAAACTAAACATATACAGCTATCATAACCTAAACTAATCTAAAATGAAATTTTTTATTTACCTGCCCCTACCGCAGGCAATCACTGCCAGCGTTCTTGCCATTAGAAGAAGCCAACAATACAGGTTAATACAGTAAGAGATACAATGATAGTTCTTGAAGGTAACTTTTAGAGTCGGTCACGAGCTATCCGGAAAACATATTTGCCGTGACCTTGAATGTCCCGTTCAAGGTCATCAATGTGTCATGATGGTCACTCGCGGAAAAAAAATTCAAGCTCGCTGTGACTCGTTCAGAAAATTTTGAAACCAACTTAATTAGACTAATTAGACATCGCTCTACAACTTTCTAATACACACTAGCAACCTATCTGCAGCAGTTTCTGACATATTTGCAAAAAAAAAAAAACGGAACGGGCTGATGGATGACCTTGAACGGGACATTCAAGGTCACGGCAAATATGGTTTCCGGATAGCTCGTGGTCGACTCTAAAAGTTACTTTCAAGAACTATCATTGTATCTCTTACCGTATTAGCGATAGGCCTATAATTTTATTTAGTTGGACACTGACTAAACAGAACACCCTGGTGGAAAGATTAGTACATGTATATGATCACTATCGATATCACTACTCTATAGTAATGAATAGTGTTTTTTTGGATTACTAATGTCAGCATATAAAAATCACTATTGATACTGACAGCACTATGATGATGATATTTCTATGGTCAGTAATAGCACTATTACTATGGATAGTTGTATCACTATTACTATGGATAGTAGTATCAATATTACAATGGATAGTAGTATCGATATTACTACACATAGTAATAGCAATATTATTACCTGTACATGCAAGTAGTGTCATCTGTATTACAAGTCGATTCACTGAATATTTGAATCTGAATTGTAGGATTTAATTAGCAAACAGTAATATATAGTAATATATCACTAAAGTATCACTAGTTACCAGTAGTGTCAGTAATAGCATAGTGATATCGGCTGTTGCAAATAAAAAGGTGGATAGTGATTTTAAATGCTTACAGTCAAATTTAATTGCATTTTTCTGTAAGTTATAAATCTCACTATAGATCGAGTTGCAATTAAACTATCATTGCGCAATAATTTCCCGAACTTTGTGCATGTGTACTGGTCACACTAATTCTCGCCAGTATAACTCGTACTGATATCAGTAACATTTAAACTAATATCACCATATATCAGTAAATATGTACTGATATCACTACGAATTTTATATTTGTCCATACTAATCTTTTCACCAGGGTAAGGTAAGCAATTCTACATGAACAGCTTTTACTAGAAATAAATATCTTTGCAGTAAAACAATTCATGGATACTATTCATGGATGGCCCCTCACGTAAAATGCACGAACTTTACCATGAATCTTATGTCACTCAAGTCTAAAACCATGTCGTTAATTTACGCGTTGTTAACACGCCCCATTTATACGTGGCGTCGAATTGGCTTCTTTCAGGAGCCCATTTTGGCAACTATTTTCCCAATTTGGTCCCCCCTGGAAGCCCCCCTTTTCCCCCTCAGATCCCCAGCCACCTCTGGGACGCTTCGCTTCCACATTCGTTCGAAAAGCCGTCTTTTTTTTCCATTTTTTCGCCTTCCTCCGTCGGCCTTTATGGGAAACAGATTTACGTCCATTGTGGGATTTCAACCTTAATGAACTTAAATTCAACTAAGTTTTACAATTTGATGTCTTCGCATAATAAAGACAGTCTGGGGACAGATCCCGGGAAATGAACATCATCCGTTAGGCGTGTGCGGCCGCTCACTTAGATACGGGGTTTTAGGCGCGCTGCTTTTTAATGCCTCAATTGGGAATGAATTGTGGCGAAGCAGTTCTACCTCCATGACTCTCCATTTACATGTTTAGCAGACTCGTAGAGACGCTCGGGGCCCCCACCGCAACATACAGCGCCGCCTGGCGGTACACGAGATTCAGGAAACTGTTAATGGTGGAGGGAACGCCGTATTTTAAATCTATTTACTTTAAAACTATGTTCATGACGAAGGGAATACGGATGGTAAATTTTTCTGAACGACTAGATAATGCATTTTCGTGAACCTTTCTTAAGATATAAGTGTACATGAAATACAATGGACTCCGTCACAGTGGACTCGTTATTAATTTGAATTCTTATGTACATTTACGAGGGCAGTTGAAAAAATAAGGTGATATATTTTTTAACAAAAAACAACTCATACGACTCATTATGAGACAAAAATGAAATATACAACTTGTAGTGCATTTAATACTCTATTTTGCGACATAATCTCCACAGTTATTGATGCATTTGTCCCATCGCCTCGCAAGTTTCTGCATACCATCATTGTAAAATGTGTTCGGTAATGTTCTCAATTGAAGAAGTGCGAAGTGTTATTAGTTTTTTATGGCTAAAAAAGCTGTAACCATTCGAAATTCACAAAATTCCCGATGGACCAAATGCATCAATAACTGTGGGGAGTATGTGGAAAAATAGAGTATTAAATGCTCTACAAAGTGTATATTTCAATTTTGTCACTTAATGGGTCGTTCTTTTTTAAATAAATAAATTACCTTAATTATTGAACTACCCTCGCACATCACATAATTTAACTTTACAAAGCTATTTACACAAGTTGTATTTACAGCTAAAATCACTTACAGTAGAACAGCTGTAAGTTGATCACCCAATGGACTGTCGCATATGGTCAACATAACTGCATGTACTTACATTTAACATTAATCATTCATCATTAATGAATAATCTTATTAAAATGATCATAATACAGTACCAGTATGCTAATGTGCTGCAAATTTATCCAGCAATTGCACGTACAGGAGAGTAGGGGTACTGAAGGGGTTCAAAATGAACTATTGCACCTCTATAGAGACAGTTACTTTTCAGAGGTGTACAGTAAAAGTTTTGCAAGCAGCCAATAAATGTAATCATGCATGACTTTACATGTTGAGACCATGCTGGTCAACATACAGGGAGTAATTTACTATTGTGTCATAGACCAAGTGGTCAACATGCAACATTCAGAGGTGCAGGTGGTCAACATGTTCCGTTGCGTTAATGTGGTGACCACCCGATCAGTTAAAATCTGGACAACATTGGTAAGTGATCAACATGGGGAGGTGGACATAATAAAAAAATGGGCGAATGCTTGCAGTGATTTCCTGCAGTTAGGGTAAGAAAAATTACGAAATTACATTTTTGGTTAGTTTATGTAAGACAGCTTAAATTAACCCTAGAACAACTAATCTATTTTTCATGCATTGATTACCAACATGGGTCTGGGGAGATCCGATTTGGTAAATTATACTAAAATTAGGAAATTGCCACTATGATAGCAAATTATGGATTCATGGCACTTGGGAGGTTCTTCTAATTATTAATGTCCAATTTATTTATACGTAAATACAAAATGGAGCATGGAATATCAAGATGGGTCTTGGGAGACACATAATAGCGAACGTGAATTTTCAATTGTTTTTGCATTTTTGACCTTCTCTTTTGGAAATCTAAGATAATTGCCTTAAAAATTGTATATGTATTTCAAATATGTTCAGATCCATAATAAAACTAAAATAAGAAAATGTAATACAAATTTTTGCCAAATGTATTTTTTAATAACAGAAATGTCATATTTAACAATGTATAGTGATGCTGGGCAGAAAAAGCAATAGGCAGTCTAATGTTTTTTTTTAATGACGAAACTAGGTTCTCCGAAGACCTAAATATGTTAATTGGGTGTTCTTTCAATTGTTCGTAAAACTTACATAAACAAAACGATTTGGTCATTACGACCATAGCATTTTTGCATTTGAATAAGTCACTGGACGTTTTATAACAATTTGTTGAAAATTTGCAAAAGTAGCTTTCTAGAGCTTGGTTCTGTTAAGCGACATTGTGACATATGATATAATTCCATCTGAGTAAAAATGTAGTTGAAAGTTTTCATTCAGTTTCTGAACAATTTCAATTACAGTATTTAGTTTAAATGTGCTATCATATTCTATAATTTGTGATATATTAGTTTTTAGAAAAAGTAAATTGGGGCCTAAAATTAATGTTTTGTTGATCTGATACATAAATGTCCCCATATTAAAAAAGGCATTGAGTATTTTTGGGCATGAATAAGTCAAGTAATTTACAATGCCAAATTCAGTAGACTCAATGTGAAGCGAATAACATATGGAAGGTTAGATCACAGGTGATGGAATGTCAACAAAACTTTTATAATATCAACGCAAATACAAAAGTTTTATTGGTGCGTGTGACATAAATTCGTTTTGGTGTCAACGAAAAAAAAAATTTTTTTCTAAAGCATTCAATTCTAAATGCTATTTAAGAAAGTGGTTATTATTTTTGCTTGCGTTTTTGAAAATGTTTCAATAACGATGTTTCGCAAAAAAACTAACAAAATACTTTTAAAAATGCATACTGGAAAATTTTTACTTAAAAACTAAATCACCAGAGAAGTATATAAATGAAAAATAATGAAAAATATAAATTTGGTTAGTAATTAATTGAAACCGTTAATGGTGCTTAACGTGCTAATTCAGGGTTTATACCGTCAGGGAAATGCTGACATTTTTGCCATTAAGTCAGGGAAAGTCAGGGAAATTCATAATGTCTTGAAATTTGTTGTGGCACAACTGTTTTGGTTGCTATAAGTATCTCATTAAAAGCACCAGAAAAGCTATATTTGTGTCCTACTTTTTCTAAAAATTTCGTCTACGGCGTTTTTATTATCATTAATTATTCTTATGAAAAATTCATCTATAAAGCATTATTTTTGTGAAAAAAAAATCATCTACGGCGTTTCTGTCATTGTGAAGATTTTTTTAATATTTCAAAGAAGAAATCCTCAAAAATGCATTTTGAGATCTAATGGTTTCAACCACTAGTGTTCGCATCGTTATTAAATTTTAAAATACTAAAAATCAAATAGTTTTTGTAATTTTAAAACTATTTCGCCTACGACAGTGTCTTAATTATTAACTTCTTCTTAATGTACTTCTTCTCACAAAATTGTGGGCTAATTCTATCTCAACGTGCTCAGATCTATAATTTCTAAAATTACCGCCATATGGTACATTATATTTGGACCAAAAAGTGTCTGGAAAACCTGGAAATGTCAGGGAAATTCAATTGAAGATTTGGCTCGTCACGTGACAGAAAAATACAAACAAATAGTAAATTGTAATGTTGCAGATAAAGTTGATTTTAATTACATGTGACATTTTTTTTCATAAAGCAGGAGAATACTGACTCCATTCCTGCTAATAATAATAAAAACCGTCATGCTATACAATCGGACTGTGGCTGGAAGCTCTGCAAGTGGCGCCATCTAGTGACGGTAAAGGCAACTTTCGGTGAGTTTTATGGGTTTCGAACCCCTCGTTGGGGGGGGGGGGGGGTCGAGCGGTCGCATAGTTGAAGCAGAAGCGTCCCCGAAGACGCGAATTAAGACGCTCGGCCGCAAAGACGATTTCTTAATATCTTGACAAAGTGCAGATAATGGCTTCCAATAAACAAATTTGCATAGCAAATTGGGGGGACCCCGGGACTCGTAACAACACTTCATTGGACGGTGGGCCCACGAGACCCCTGGCGATAAGTGTAATAAATTAGGCAGAAAATGGGGAAGAAACGACCGGATTCTTGACTCGGCCCTAACCTCTTTCGGTTGGGCACCTAAGACATATTGAAAAGATTCCAGATTGTAATGTTGTTTAGTGGTTTCACATCGATTTTTGGACGGTGATCGAAAATCGAATTTAATCGATCATTTTAATGATCGAAATTAATCGATTATTTTAATGATCGAATTTCTTACTACCACAGCCTTACTTCGATCAGAATGTATGTAAAGTAATAATGGTCTGCTTGTCCAACTGAAGTTTAATCAAAAATAGTAGACTCATTTTATAATTTTGCTCAATTTGTTTCACATACACCTGTAAGTTGAAACAATGAATGACATAACAAATGTATTTTTTGGATACTCCATCCCGATTAATGGATTTTAAGGTCTTTTTATTGCTTCGTTTTATAAATACTACATCTTGGTACCTGTATACAGAAACAATGGACTTTAGCAAATTTTCACCGTAGTTCTGAGTAATTTTAATGTTGTTCAACAAGCCCACAGTACATTATCTTAACCCTGATATGCGAGACTTAAAACGATACAAATAATGAAATAATGGTTAATTTTGTTGTAAAACAAATGTTTGGATTCATACCTCATTCTGCCCTCCCCCCTTAAGTTCAGATTTGGACTTGCCCGTGACGACGTAATGATGACCTTTCGACCACCAGGTGGCCAATCCCAGCATTCCCCATCACTTTCAAAGATGGCTGCCAGCACTAAGGTCCTGCACTACAGTTTTCCTGTTTTTCCTTTGTTCTCTGCTAAATGTAATCAACCCTCAATAAATCTGGACATTTATTGGGTAACCCCAGTTGAAGGCGGAAGATTTTCAATAACAAAAATTAAAAATGCAGGTAACTAAGTTGAATGACATTAAATGATATTGCCATGATTTGCATTACGGAAAGATTGCAATGAACTGCTGGTAATTTTTTAACGAATGATCATAAATAAAATTCATTTGAGAGTAGTTAGAAACGATAGCACCCATATGGGTGCTATGGGTGGGCACTTCTGAAAGTTATTTTTTTGAGCAATTTTGCTTAAGTTTACATAGGTAGTATATGAACCCTCACCACTTAACATAATAGTGCAAATTGCTATAATGAACAACATATTCGTTTTTATTTAATAAATTTCTAGTAAGTTTTCTTGACCTGTAACTTGGTGAAACTAATTCTGTCGCTTTTCCTATACCATTTGCATAGTTTGCCATGTCTCATACTGCACACTTCAACAGCACATTAGAGAACGAATACTGAAATATTTTTTTAGACAGCGTTAATGTAAATTTGTTTGTTGTGTTTCTTTCAAATTAGGTTGCTAGCATTATGGGTCCTTTCTCTAGTTTTGAAACCTTCCAATCAATTTTAACCACAATATTGTTTTGAGAGGCACTTCTAAGACACATTCACGAAATTATGCAAATGTTAAGACACAACTATGCAGATGTATTTCACGCAAAGTTTTTATCTAAACAGAAAATTTCATTTTTGTGGCACTCCAACCCAAATGTGAGGGCGCCCATTCACGAAGGTTAGTGCTGGCGCGCATATCTCCATAAATTAAAAATGCATGAATATTTTCAACGTGGAATTGCAAGAGTGCGGTTCTGCCTTCCTAATAATCCATAAGAATATAATTAGGCGCTGATAAATGGCCGCTCTAATGCCCGATAAAAACGCAATCTTAATTTTCTTGAAGATTCGTTCATAACGCGCCCATCTTGAGAGGTCTGTGCTTGGTTTCGAGGCCGTTAAAAGCCCTTGCTTAAAACCAATTATTTTAGCGCTTAGATTTATTGCCGAACAAAGTGAATTAGCCGTTGTTTGCTTCGGATACCAAATGGCTTGGCAAATAAAATCATATTATTTTTATGTTTATCGCCCCTATGCCCAGCCTGAGAGGTAGCAAAACTAGCGTGGTAGTATGAGAGACCTAGATGCGGAAGTGGGTTGCCACTTCCGATGACATCACCACCTGCTTCTACTCTATGGGTGCGCTAAACTACCTTTCTTCTTTGTGGTACCGACTCATTTCCATTAGTATAGGAATTCATACTGTAGTTACGTGCTTGGATGAAAAATTTTGCTTGACAAAACACTAGTGCATGAGTCACAGCAACCCAAACTGGGGGCAATTGCCCAAAATTGGGTGAACGTTGTTTTTATTTGGGCAACAATATGAATTGGAATGCACATTAAAATTTATCATAAGTTTTCTGAAGAAAGTGATCAGGCAGTGTGTACTGATATTGCCGTGATTTTCATGAATATTTTACCTGAATTGGGTTTTGGGTAAAATTAACTTTCTGATAAACACATTTGGGAAACAAGAACTTTCTGATAAACATATATGGGAAACAACAACTTTCTGATAAACATATTTGGGAAACAACAACTTTCTAATAAACATATTTGGTAAACAACATTTTCTGAAAAACATATTTGGAAAAGAAGAACTTTCTGATAAACATATTTGGGAAAGAAGAACTTTCTGATAAACATATTTGGGAAAGAAGAACTTTCTGATAAATATGTTTGGATAACAAGAACTTTTTGATGAACATGTTTGGGAAACGGTAGCTTTTTGATGAACATATTTGGGAAAGAAGAACTTTCTGATAAACATATTTGGGAAAGAAGAACTTTCTGATAAACATATTTGGGAAACAAGACCATTCTGATAAACATATTTGGGAAACAAGAACCTTCTGACAAACATATTTGGGAAACGAGAACTTTCTGATAAACTTATTTTGGGGAACGAGAACTTTCTGATAAACATATTTGGGAAACAAGACCTTTCTGACCAACATATTTGGGAAACAAGACCTTTCTGATAAACGTATTTGGGAAACAAGTACTTTCTGATAAACAGTTCGTGTTACTGTTCCGATTTGGTAAAAGATTAACACCAAGAAACGCTATAGAATGATGCATTTTGTACGAGATACTTCCAATCAATGATGATTTTATGTTAGTCAGATATTTATCATTTCGAAAGTGGTTTTATAGTTACTATCTACATGTACCTTGATTCGCTCATCTGCTTTTATCTACTTATTTAAGCAAATGCTCCACTTTCTTAGATTTGCTTATGTAAAATTTGGGTTTTGGGCAGCATTGCTTATAATACAGTATAATGTTATTGATGTTTATTGTTTGTTGTCAAAGATAGTTGATGCACTTTACTTAGGCAAATATTCTAACTTCAGCAAAAGGAACTTAAAGTACTTTGATCATCCCAGATACGTAGGAGTATTTCATAACTGTTTTATAAATTTCTTTAATATGCATGCACATTAAATCAGTTTTGTTGCTTGCCTGTTTGGAATACTAATTAAATGTATTAATATTTATGATTGCATCATTTGATATAGTATTATATTACATTAGTATAGTATAAGTATATTTTAATATGTACGCTCAAAATTGTAATTCTAGATGCTTAGAACGAGATTATTTTTCATCCTTCATACATCTTAGGTACACCAGGGTTCATGCCGTTAGGGAAATTCAGGAAAATATTGACATTTTGACCATGAAGTCAGGGAACGTCAGGTGGAAGTCAGGAAATTCATAATGTCTGGAAATTTGTTGTGGCACAACTATTTTGAGTATTATAAGTATCCCATAGCATTAGAAAGCTGTATTTGTGTTCTACTTTTTCTAAAATGGTCGCCTGCGTGGTTTTCATTATCATTAATTTTTCTTATAAAAAATTCATGTAAAATTCATTATTTTTGTTTAAAAAAATTTCGCCTATGGCATTTCCGAGATTTTGAAGATAAGTTTTGAAGAAAAAGTCCTCAAATAGGCAGTGTTTGATATCTAATGGTTTCAACCACTGGTGTTCGCATCGTTATTAATATTAATACACTAAAATCCAATATTTTGTGTAAAATCCAATGTTTTGTAGACAATTTATTCCTCTTGGTAATTCACCTAATTGCATAAAATTCCTTATGCATATTTGAGGCGCAAAATGTCAAACTTAGAGCAACCCAAATTTGCATTATTTATGACATATGCATTCTTG
>JAQGAF010005370.1:0-12195 GCA_034687865.1 Kryphioiulus occultus | reverse complement strand
CCTCCAGGTGCCCACCAAAACTACCACTGTTTTGAAAGATAATCCCCAGGTATCTCCATCTCTTGACCACCTCTATTATCTCATTGCCCCATTTAAAGATGTCCTTGTCATGGGAGATACGACCTTTGGCAAAGATTAATATTTTTGATTTGGACAGGTTTAAAGACAGTTGGTTTATTGATAGATATTTTGCAAATAGTATTAATAGTTTGCGAAGCTGCCATCTCTTCTCTGTAATCAGGAGGACATCGTCTGCATAGACTAAACATCTTAACTTATAAGAGCCCACTTTCAAACCAAAAGATGTTTCAAGAAAGGCAGGGAGGTCACTGAGAAATAAAATGAATAAAAGTGGACTTAATGGATCCCCTTGCAGAACACCAGAGGTCAACCTCACGGGGTCCGAGAAACCATCCTCTGCTTGTATATCTACAGCTAACTGTGCGTAGAAAGTGGATATATTCTGAAGAAGGTAATTAGGAAGACCAAAAGCTTGTAATTTAGCCCACAGGATGTGATGGTTTACTGAGTCGAAAGCTCGGGAGAGATCGGCCATAAAGGTATAAAGTTTTCCTTTGGGTTTAACGTGTTGACTTTTAATAAGGGAATGCAGTATAAATATTAGGTCTCCTGTCCCTTTACGTTTTTGGAATGCAGCTTGTTCAAATGGGATCACGTTGTGCTGGGATGCCCAGGCAGAGACTCTGGTGGCAATTATTGAAAAATACAACTTTGCCACAACCGAAACCAAAGAAATTGGACGATAGTGTTGGGGTTTTGAGTTATCTCCTTTTTTTAGGATAGGATGAATTCTAACTCTCTTCCAGTCATCGGGAAAGTCATGGGTTGATAAGATTAAGTTAAATAATTGAAGTAGAGAATGTTGCACATTCTCTCGACTGCCTATGATCATTTCCGGAAGGATCAGATCAGCTCCTGGGGCCTTCCCTCTTTTGAGTCTTGCTATGGCTGAGGAGAGCTCAGAAAGGGTGATCTGATTGGTGAAATTCAGTATTGATGGTTGAGATAATCGAGTAGGAAGATATTCTGATGATTGAGATAATCGAGTAGGAAGATATTCTGATAATTTACGAAAGTACGTTTGTAGTTGTCTGAATTTTGGGGCAGAGATTTTCAGAGGTGGAGCATAGATGTCGGTTAGGTATGTAGTCCATCCATCTTTTTTAATGGGGTTGAATCCTGAACCAAGCCTATTTTGCATTCGACCAATCAGGTCCCAAAAGGCCTTGGAGCTGACGGCTGTACATATTCTACTGTGCCATTCGTTGAAAAAATTCACTTTGGCCTCTCTGCAGACGTTCCTGAACTCCAGCTTTAGTTTAGCCACTTCTCCTGCATTTGACTCATGAGGGTATCTAATGAATTGTCCTGAAGCCCATGATAATGTGTTTTTCAGCTCTTGGCATTTTTTATTAAACCAAGGGGCATTTTTAAAGTATTGCTTGTGAGCCCGTGGCGGTTTAATTATCTGCAATTCATTAGCCACCTCAATAAGTTTATCCTGGTAACTGACGTATCGTAGTCTCTCGGGGGTTTGACGAAATTCCTCAGAGTCGATATACGAGGATATTTTAAGATGGAAGGTTGAGGCATAGGCTTCAGACCACCTAGGCCGTGGGATTTTAAAATGTAAGTTTTGCATTGCGAAGCTAGGTTGATTTGGATTGGGGAGCAGTATCGTAGTCTCCAGGGAGAAATGATCAGAACCTGGTTGATGTAAGATCTTGAAATCAAGAATGTGTTTACATATCTTTGTGCTGCATATAACATAATCCAGAACGGAAAATGTTGACTTATCGTGATAGGTAGGGGCACCATTGGGGTCCCCCTTAGTGCACCCATTTAGGATGTGCAGAGTTCGACTTACTATTTGTTTGATGAGCCATTTGCCTCTGGAGGTAACCGTTTGGTCTGTGGTGGCTCTGGTGGTAGAGATGTTACTGACACCAGGGGGTAGAATGTTGGGAAAGTTCGTGGACCCAATTCTAGCATTAAAATCCCCCATACAAATGAAGAGATCACTTTGGTGGATGTCGAACAGTCTACACAGTTTGTTTTTATTAGACTGTGACAGACTATGATGAAGATAAAGTCCTCCGAATATGAGCGACCTGAGAGCACCCCTTAATGAAAAACGATGAAATTGGCCATAAATGTTGTTCAAGAGTAATTCACTGGAGGAAATGTAGCTGTTTTTCCAACCCACCAGGATGCCGCCTGACGCCCGGCCACGGATGTGATTTTTCTTAGCAAGAGTAAAAGAAAATGAGAAGTTCTGAAGAGGTAGAGGGATAGGTTGACAGGTCCAGGTTTCTGCGATACAAAGTATATCCACCTGCGCAAGCAGGTCCAACAGCGCAGGATCCGAAAGTACAGTCCTTAATCCATGTGCATTCCAATAAATAATACGTATTTTTTGCCCCGCTTGGGGCCTGTTCAGTTTTTTGAAAGAGAAGAGCATGGGATTGAATTTTGGATGTTATTGGGGGTTAGTGATGGTTGTGGAGGTAAGCTCAGGAAAGGGAAAGGAGGCTGGATAAGAGTAGAGGAAAGGTTTGGATTCCGCGATTGAGGGATGCTAGGAATTATTGCAAAAGGGAGAGGGTGAGTGCTAATAGTAGAGTTGGGAGAGGTAAGTGGATTAGAAGCTACTATAGGTGAATGATGGGGGGACAAAGACAAATGGGGGGCTTCTGATATGTTCCAGGCAGGTTCGGGTGTTATTAAATTGGTTGTCGGATCTATAGAATATTTACAATCGTCCACCAGTAGAATATCGCCAGTCAGTTTGGCCTTTTTTCCTGCTTTCCTGAGGTAGGAGTAGTGGGGAATAAGAAGCCTACGCTTAGCCAAAGTTGACCTGCTAAAGCTCTGGGACAGACCCAACTTCTCCAAACCTGGGGTGTTCCGGATATCTTGACAATGTTTTATAAAAAGGCCAAAAAATGAATCGTAGTCTATTTGTGTAATGAATTTTACCATGATAGGAGGGTTCGGTCTGTCCAAGACAGGTTTACCTAAGGGGAAGACTGAGTCCAGCAAGACCTTATCATGGTTGGGCAGGTGTGCCAAGGCGAAGATTTCCCGAGCCAGCAAAGTCCAAGAGCTGGCAGGAGGAGGGGTTGGCATGTTGAATAACACACAGGACTTACGCCTAGAGGATTCGTCGATATTCTGAGTTCCAGCGACTTGGTTGGGTGCAAATGTGTCATTAAAGGGGGTTAAATTATTTGAAGGACCAATTCCTCTGGCCAATTGGATTTCCATCTTTAGTAGTCTATTCTCCAGGTCGGTTGAGGCCAGTTGGGTTTCGATCTTATGTAATCTGGCGTCCGTGTCAAGCCTATAGACGTCGAAGGATTGGTTAAGGACTTGAACAGTTTTGGTTATTGTATCTTTGAAGTCGCATATTTGCACGTTCAATGAATTGGATAGGGTAGAGAATTGGTTATTTAGTTGGGTTGATAGAGTTTCGGATATTTTTAATGAAAAATGCTCTAAAACTTGCGTGATATCTTCTGGGCGAGATGCTGGGGTCGAAGCCGATTCTAAAATAAGGGTGCTAGGGCTGGTAACAGCTCTACGTTTATGGCTTATAACGAGAGGAGGCACCCTGGGGGGGCGGCGGGGTATTATGTGAAATTGGGGCTGGTGATCTTCTGGTTACTGAGGAACTCTGGAATGGGTCAGTTGAAGAGCCGGCGGCTGGTTGTACGCTAGATTGTTGAGAAGACAGAGCTTGTGAACGCGTGATGGGACTGGGTCCATGGTTAGCTTCAATACCCTGTGCTATTAAGTTATGAAAAATTATAGTTCTTACGAACAGAGGATGAACTTCAGAATTACACTTTGGGAAAAGGCTGGAGGCATAAGAGACTATCACTGAAGGGTTAGATACAACCTGTCCGGAAGTAGGGTTCACAGCTGTCACCATGGGATAAGAGAAAATGCAAGGTAGCAGAATGAGGATTGCAAGAAGACCAGCAATGGGAAAGTTAGTACGACCACCAACAAACTGTTCCTCACCATAATGCAGCCCACCTGCACACAGCCTGCCGCCTTGAAATAAGCCGATGCGGATCCTAAAGGTTATGGCACATAGACCCATTTGAAAAAAGATGGTATGTGAATAGGCCTAAATATGGTGGACTTATTAAGGCTATGGAACTGAACCTGAGGAAAATCTTGAATAATTAATTAAAAAGAATCAAACACAATAAAAGGTAAAGATACTTGAAGGGAGAAGACCCCCAAAGAAGGCCGACCTAGAGTCGGGCCCTGGCAGTCAGTGAATCTAGACAAAGAAACGCTGGTGCCGGCCTACACAAAAGCGAGCGTAAGATTGCCCCAGAAAAATAATAACGGCCAACCATTCCCCGAGAGGGAGCTCACGCGTATAAACCCCGTTAAAAAGGTGAATAAATAGAATTAAGAAAAGACTAGGAACAGATTCAAACCATTAAAATTGAAGCACGCAGCGAAGCAACCCAGACGGAAATGGTAGACAGGCTGGAGCCCAAAAAAAGTACGTCCGTTCAGTGTGGCCCCCTGGTGGCATCCAAAAAAAAAAAAAAAACCTGAAAGTGATACTTTCGAAAGGATCAATGAAATATGCTTTCTGCAATGCACTTTCAACTGGCACTTTTCGAAGTGTTACTTTTGGGTCGAGAGGGCTACATTTCTGAAAAGTCCCACTTTGTCAACAGGGGCTTTTATGCAATTGGCTCCAGATTTTTGTCAAAAACTTGACAAACTCTAACTGCGACACTTTTAGAATTCACCACAGGCGTCCCACATAGAGAGGTTTCACTGTGATATGCTGTCTAAAATAATATTTGGCACCGTCCCAAGAGTCATTTTAGACAGGTTCGACTCTAATGTCAAAATGAATAATTCTCGCTGTTATGTTCATCCTTGTCTCGTAAATTGCTAGGATGTCAATAATTAAATCACGTGATTTAAAGGTGGTATTTTCCTAAAGTAATAAGACGACAAAAACGTTTTTCGAGTTCAGCCTTTCATAATTATTGTGTTATTCGAGAAGTTGTCAAAATGAAACGCACCATGTAACTTTCCGGGGTAAAAATTACCAGGCATGTACAGAGTATATACGTATGTGTGGTTCTTGTAATTCTCGAATAGCCGGCGCCGGTGTATCGAGTGGTAGCGCACTGGCCTCTCGACCCAAGGGTTGCTGGTTCTTATCCTAGCCGAGGTCGGTGGGAAAATTTTGGGCAGGTGATTTTCCCTGTGTGGCAGCTCTTTCGGATGAGAGTTTAAACCGAGGTCCCGTGCGGATCCCCCTTGCACTCCGCATGTTAAAGATCACTCAGGGGGCGTATTCCTCCCTGCGGCTAAATTTCCAGGTGAACGGTCTGCCCCCTGGCATTAGTGATGGGCCAATAGGTGCGGAAATAGGCCAATGTTAAAAATTCCATAAACAAACAAACAACTTTTCGAAGATTGTTTTCGAATGTATGCTTATTTTATCGGGTCATACTACAGGGTCTCCGAAAAATATGGATGGCGTTATGAGCGTTAATAACGCAAAAACTATACTTCGTAAGCAGTTAATTCTTTTTTGCATTTGAAATTCCCACCTAAGTAGTTTGCGTGTACATGTATACAATATGAATAAAACGAACTTTTTAAGTAAAATAGCGCATTTTTATAACCCTCCCTTTTCGCCATAGAGAAAGCAGTTACAATTATGACGACTGTTCAGCTCTAAACAAATCACATCTTCTTCAAAGACACATTAGGCAACTTATTCTTGTCCCCACTTTTGAGTTACATAAAGGGCAACTTGCTTACAAACAAGATGCTAAGATGCCATATTGTGTAAGAGGTATCTCATATGATAAACCTGCATACATTGGATGCTGACGTTGAACTCCAAATTGGGTGCAAAAATGGCAATTTACTTCCAGTGCGCACATTTAGCACATTTTTTTCTGTTTTTCACGAAATTAACAAATTTACTCACATTTTCACATTTTCCTTACAGATTTTTGGCACTTGTTTTTATCCCATTTTCTGAATACGTTTTTGTCCATTTCTTTAAATATTTTCACACCTTATCTACCGTTTTGCACTTGATTTACACATTTCACGGTTCACCCTGCGTTTCACGCGTTTTCACATGACAGTTCTTGCCCGTTTTCTTCTAGCTTTGTCCTGATTTTCGAACGTTATTATCTTGATTTTTACACTTTTTCCATTGATTTCAACACATTCACACGGGCTCCATTGTCACATTTTCCGCATTATTTTCACTGTAGTCATGCACATTCATTTTCGCGGAAAGTAATACTGATTGAGTAATTGATGCAGTACTGATGTCCTGATGTTCCATTCTCATTTCTGGCGTTTGTCCGAATTTTCGGATAACCTACATGCTGTCAGTATCGGAATAATGAAAGCAACACTGACAGAGTAGGGTCGGCATAACCGAAATACTCCGTGCTGAATCAACTTGCTGAGCACTGAACTTTATGGGCCACCATTTTGTACAAAGTAATAGTCACATTAATGCAGTATACGACAGTTTTGAAAAACTTGAAGAAATAATGGATTTTTAGTCTATGGATTTGTACGCTGTAGGTCATTTAAGAAATTGATCCATACACAAATGTGATAAATAGCCAACCAACTATTTATCAAATTAGGAACACCACGTCGTATAGGTAAAATTAAAAAAATCACCAGTTTATTTGTATATCAATTTTTTTTGGAAAATCCAGATATTAGGAAAAATGACTAATCAATTGGCTGATGCAAACTTTCTCAATTTCCCTGACATTCCCTGACACTTTCATTTCCTTGACTGTCTAGAAAGTGGAACCTTTTACTGAGTGGTAGTCAATAGGTCAAATGTTGCAAAAGATGCAAAAATATGACATATGGCAGTGTTAGGAATGTTATATTTAATGTTTATTCCCTGTTTACCTAGTTATGATATAGTATATAAATTTTCGTAAAGAAACGGCAAATTTAGATGAGGTATTTTTTTTTAAAAAATTGGCGATTTCATTATTAATTTTAACCATCTAATTGTTCGAGCGAAATTACACGTAACAAGCTATCTATATCGCGCTTTGCTGAATTTCCCTGACGTTTTCAAAGTAAATCCATTTTCCCTGACTTTCCAGGCCTTTTCAAATACCCATTTCTATCACTTTTCTAAGAGACTTCTTACCAATCAAAATTGTTTGACCGTGACAAATTTTTAGACGTTACTTGAATTTTCCTGACTTACCATGTAATAGCAACTTTTCAGACTGCCAGTCACTCTACATGTATATAGGGCCTATACTGGTATTAGATATAGACCCATCCTAGTTGACGACCTGGAGTGTTTTGAAAACGTAATGCCATCGAACTCCTCATGCACTAGCAGTAGTATGGGAACAGTCATCTGTGGCTCACCTTTTAGCAAATTTATATTTCTAACTCCATTTTAGCATCTTTTTACTAGACAAATTTCCGCACGAACTGCAAAATTTGTTTAACAAATGGAACTTGCATAAACATTTTATTGTGTATATGCAAGTGGGCCATCAACGTGTCTTGCATTTCTTTCCTAAATACAATAATTTCAACAAAAATTCCAAAAAATATTATTTAGAAAAAAAAAATATATTTTACCAAGCTTTCCCTGGTAATATTTGTACGCATTCAAATGTTTCAAATTTGTATGCACTTTCAGCGTGTTGACAGATTATTAGGTTATTTTTCAATTTTTTTTTCGGAAGTTAACAAGTTGTAAGCAAGTGGAAACACATGGAAAGTATATAAGCATTTTATTATGTATCCACAAGTGGGTGAAATGCAGCACCAAATTTGAATCGATTTTTGTATTCTGCTGCATCTTGGCTATCTTCAGCAACACTGACCATCATGGGAAGTCCAACTAGTTTTCGATGACAGCTGTCACCGTTCATTTCAGTAAGAATCCCTTCATTCGACCTCATGTATCAAATCCAATGTAGTGACCAGAGGTGATCTGAGGATGAGGTTAACATCTGCCAATCCTTGTGAGGTGACTGCACTGTTTGGTCGAATCCATGCGTGACAAACACATACTGTCGAGAAATAAAGGCATTTACTCTGGCGAATTTGTCTTGCCATCCTGCTATACCAGGTGAACATAGTCTTTATCCCCCAACAACGTTGTACATAATGACAATTCTGTGTGTGCACATGTATAGGAGGAGTGCACAAAATATACATATGGTTCCAATTTGAATGTTGTAGAGCATGTCGATATTACTTTAAATCTATTGTATCCCCACACTCATGTTCAATGAAACGTGAAGTAGCGATAATTAGATTTATTACTTGAAGCTTAACATCCCTTACAAAAATTTTAGGTATAACTTTGGTTAATTTCTAGTATCCAGTAGGTATCAACGTTTTTTATGGTGTATTATTGGTATACACGGTTTGCAACCTTGGAAAAGTTACCTACGATGTTTTCTTTAAGGTTTCATTATTGGTTGTTGAAAGGTTTCCTCATCATAGGTCATTCATAGGTTACCAAAATGTTGTACACTGTAAGGTATTCCGAAACATGTTATACAGGTATAGGTAATGCAACTAATTATCGCTACTTACAGGTTTCACTCCTGGTATTACAAGGGATAGCTCTTGCATTCCATTGCATCTATACTACCGGTAGTATCACATTGCATCTACTACCGGTAGTATCACATTGCATCTACTACCGGTAGTATCACATTGCAAAGGTTAATGTTTAATTGTACGGTAAATACCGTGCATGCCGTTCGTTTCATTGAGCAATTAATGCGAGCAATTAATATCGACATGCTCTACAACATTCAAATTGGGGCACATGGCTATTTTGCTTCCATCAAGTACTTCCTGTCTGAAAGACCTTGAAAACGTGGGCAAATGTCGAATGGTTTTGCACCATTGGTTAGCACACCCCTGACTTCGTAAACATGTGCACACACAAAATTGTCATATCTACAAAGGTGTACAGGTGTTCCGAAAAGGACTACAACTTTGAAACGTCTAGAAACTTATCAAGTAGGGATACAAAATTGGTTGTGGTGCCATTTTGTAGCAAAACATTTCAAGACTTAATAAACTGTTAGGCCATGACGAAAGTCGGGTATTTGAAAGACGCCCACTTTTAAGTACAAGACAAAGTTCAAAGTCCATATATGGGGCGTCCACGTATTACATGTATATTATCAGCTCAACAGGGATGGGATTTGGCAAATGAAGGCATGATGGTGGGTTGACTCAACCAAATGATGAGGTGGAATTTTTTCTCTTCATTGAGACATTAAACAGTTTTCAATAATTTTTAAGCACAAAAATAAACTTTGTAAAACTCACCCTGGAGCTTCACTGCCACACGCCATTTCTCCAGGACCATCTAACCGCAACATAAAACTGATGCATGTGAACCAGTGCACGTACAAATGTTGCAATTATCAGGGAAAATGGCGACTTTTCCTTATAATTAGTTACACTAACATGTGCATTGGTTCGTACTATTGGTCTTACTTTTTGCATGCCATTCATCGTTGGAATTCTCATCCAAAGGATAGCCTTAAGCTTCAAGAAATTCAATATGACAATGATGTCTTGGTGGCACCCACTGAATCTTAATTTGGGTTGATGGACTACATCCCCTAACACATGGTATTAAATTACTGACAGTAGGGTACTGAGTTGAATTGAATGCAGCATTTTCATAAGGGAGGTATTGTCCTGGATTATTGGCGAGTGGCGGTGAAGCTCAAGGGTGAGTTTTATACCGTTTTACTTTATTTATGTGTGCTGTGTACAATATGCCAATAAATGAAATGTGATTAAACTAATTTGAGTATCCTCTTCAACTTTCAAAATGTGACTTGCGGGGTTTAAGCATCGGTTTAAAATTTGAAAATGCAATAACCATTAAAATGAATTCCGAGGTCAAAGGTCTCATCACTCATTACCTTCAATTTACATTTCGTCAATAAGGAATTAAATGTCCTCCCAAGTTATTTCATTACTAGCGGTCGGCCGGTCGTTGACTACCCTTACAAAATTTTTAGGTATAATTTTAGTTAATATCTAGTATCCAATAGGTATCAAGGTATTTTTATGGTATATTATTGGTAAACACACTTTACAACCTTGTAAAAGAAACCTATGGTGGTTTCTTTAAGGTGTCATTATTGGTTGTTGAAAGGTTTCCTTTATGTCCAATGTATATGTATTTCAAAGGTTTCCAAAATGGTGTTCACTGTATAAGGTAGCCATCTGAAACCTATGATAGGTATTTTTTGCACCTGATCAAACATATTTAATACCTGTTGAGACACGTTTCTGGTACCAAAAAAATACAAAAAAAATTAAACCTACCTATTAGCACTGACTACCCCCAATTTAATATCTTCCCTCGGAATCCCTCCCCCGTTTAACCCTTTTGTTTTGAGTGGGTTTTGGCACCTAAGGAACAGAGTTCTCACGCAAAAATGTCAAGGTTCTAACACTTATGGTACATGAGATACCTTTACCCCTCTGTTTAACCCCCTTATAGAGGTAATAAGGAAAAATCCTTATTCATTGATGGTTTTGGTACCAACGTCACCTGCATGCAAAATGTCAACATCCTAGCCTTGACAGTATGTGAGATACATTTATCCCCACTTTTAAACCCCTTATAAGGATGATATGGCACAATATTTTCTTAATGTATTTTTCGACACCTAATGTACTTGCATGTCAAATTTCAACGTCCTTACCCTGATACTGACATGAGATTCATATACCCCAATATTCAACCCCCATATAGGAGTAATATGGAAAAATCCTTTCTTGTTGCTTGTTTAGGTATCTAGGTAACCTGCATGCAAAATGTCAACGTCCTAGCCTTGACTTTATGTACGATACATTTACACTCCCTTTTAACCCCTTTAGAGGGGTAATAGAAAAAAATCATTTCGTAGTTTGGGTCTTCAACACCTGCCATGTCGGTACAGGAAATACATTTACCCCGTCCTTATTTGCACTCTTATTTGCAAACAAAATTTCAAGTTTCTAGCCCTTCCAGTTTGGGTTCCACCGATCGACTGGGTGAGTGAGGACCCTTGCTTTTATACACGCCAACGAAATAAATGTTTATTCCATGCCCACCCAAAAAAAACATTTTGCCATCCGATTCAAATCCCCTACAAAAATACTGCAATCATCTTGGTGTGATTTGAATATATTTGAATTGATTGCAATCATTAAAAGTTGTATCAAAGGGACATCACAAGATTGCAATCCAAATGCAATCAGTTTGGTGTAAGATTGCATTTTTCTAGCGTCCGACTGCAATCCTTGATGGTAATTTTTATACAATCAGTATTTCAATTTGAATGCAATCTTTTTAGTGTCATGCAGTTGTCTTCTTGCGGTTTGGTCAGATTTTGTTGCCCCATGATGAAATTAAATATTAAAATTGTTCAAGATAAAAACTGTGCTATTGTAATTTAGCATAAAAATCAGGTAAGCTTTGCCAAAAATGATGACATTTTTTCTACTAAAGATATTTACATTGTTACCTAGAAGACTATAGGAACTCGATTATAGACAAAAATATAAAGAAACGACGAAAATTTGCAAAAAAGGCAAACATAACCACAATCTACAAAATCGACAAAAATTGTCATAATCGTCAATATTAGTAAAAATCGCCATTTTGCCAATTTCGTTGATTTTTGTAATTGTTGCAATTTTTGGCGATTTTGTTGTTTTATGCTATTTTTGAACATGTTTGACGATTTTAGCCATTTTGGCCAATTTCGGCAAGCTTTGCCATTTGTGCCGATTATTTTGGTTCTACAGTCGAACTCGGTTATAACGAGCATCAAGGGACCGACCCAATTTGCTCGTTATAACCGTTACTCGCCATATCTGGGAAGAGCTAAATTCACCATCTCATTTCTCGTGAATTAAATATGCGATTTCTTTGCATAGAAAAGATACATGTATTTCATACACAAGTTTGTTTTTAATTAATTTAAATTCACCCTCAGTGCAAAGGAAATGCAACGGCCAAGTATTTTGCCCCACTTCAATTCAATTCAACTCAACTGAGTACCCTACTATCAGTAACTGAATACCGTGTGGTAGGGGGGTGTAATCCATCAACCCAATTTAATCGGC
>JAQGAF010005369.1:0-12197 GCA_034687865.1 Kryphioiulus occultus | reverse complement strand
GACAGTAATAGCATAGGTTATAAGCCCTTATTCCCGTTCGAAAACGTGTTTATTTATATTGACCAGGAGTGTAAAAAGTTGACGTTCGCGTCCACGTTTAACGTGGAGCTCACACTCTCTATTACCCAGTGTGATACCATCCATCTTTCACTGTTTCTTTAGTCTTCTCTTCATCGCCCCAATAGCCTTTCATGAGATGGACTCCACGACTACAGACTTCTCCAGGAGTTCCTAATGGCACAATTTTTCCATTTGCATCAACTATTTTCATCTCTGTGTGCGGGGTTGGTCTTCCCACGTTGGTCATCTTGATACTGACATCGTCTGTGGCGTTGTCTTGACAACTCATCAGTAACGTTGATTCTGTTGATCCATAGCCAATCTGCAACTCAGTGTGCAATGACCAACGTTTGTCATCAAGTTTTGCAAAAAAGATCACAACCTAGATGTATGCCATAATAGTTGTCATGACGACTCTTACTATCAGTCCTGGACAGTTCATCTTTTGCATAATAGCTCTGATGAGTTTAGGCGGGCATGGCGAGCCTCCCATGAAAGCTGGATCAGACAAGAATATGAAATCATATTTGGTTTCATTTGTCAGTTGAATTAAGATTAAAATCATATTTCACTGAAATTCAACGATACCAACCATTTTTAATGCTAGACAAATCTGTGTTTGGGAAATTTGGATGGTTGAGCATATCGATGAACATTGTCGGGGTTCCGTAGATGGTGGTGCATCTGGAAGATCACGAATGACACTGTTATTCTACGTGTGTGGCCAGTTGATTATTCAAAGATGCAACCATACGTAGTATTAGATGTTACTTTTCTCCTTCAATGGCTTTAAGGGATTTTTCTGTCGAATACCCTGGGCTTGGAAACACTGCCCCAGTGCCAAACACAATGGTGCTCGTACTAACCCCTACTGTGGAGAAAACGTGGAAAAGAGGTGCCTGACAACAGATTCTTGCAGACTGAAAGTCAAATGTCTTATTATTGCTTTTCATTGTCATAATCTGCACTTGGTGGAAAACGTCTCCATACAGAGGTCATAACATGGCACTTGGATCCAAAAGACCAATTAATTTGCAATGTATGGTTGGGGGCGCTTGATATTAACTATAACTAGAGCACCAAAGTCACAAAATGTGATACTAACGAACGACACATATGAATGAAAAATGTTTTATGACAAAAGCTGATGAGAAAAACAAGGGAGGACCATTTGAAAGAATCGATTGTCGCTGTAGAATGCATATCAACATAGCAACATATTTATCCATTTGTTGAAATTATTAATCTGTTGAATGTTTGTATGCAGTTATAGTATACTACTCACATAGCCAGCTGCAACTATAACCCACAGCATGACTAAATTGCACAAATGGATAAGTTTGTAGTCATGTTTGTGTGCATCCTCACTTGCTTTCCTCATCAATTTTTGTCAGAAAATTTTTTTATTCGCAGGGCCAAACTGGTCCTTTGGACACTGGAACCTAAGCCCTATTAGTTGGGTCTCTAGTTAATAATGCATGTATGTGCCCCCCCCCCAACCCCAACCATGGATTGCCAATTAATTGTTTTTATGTCCCATTGCCATAATAGACAGGTGAAATCCTTACCTCATCTTCGGAAAATCCTATTCGTCGACCGAGATTGGTGCAGTTTTTAATCATCGCTAAATGGGTGAGCGTTGCTGCTTTTGGTTTTCCAGTTGTCCCCTGCAAAAATAATCAGTAACAATATAAATAAAATGATTTTGTGCTACGGTATAGCCCTTGCTTCAGCATATACACAATTTGAAAGTGAGCTTCTCCTTACGTCTCGTAGGCTGGCAGGGATTGCCTGGCGGTAAGGGGTAGCTAAATCAGTTAGGTTAGGATAGGTTAATCACAAATACTACACAAGTAGAGTTGAAATATCAATTCTATTTCAACATGTGGGGCAAGGACTATACCAAAATTAATCGTATTTTCACGTAAAATAGAAATGAAATGAAATGTACTAACTGACGTGAATTGAATGCTGGCAGCGTCATCAAATTGAATTTCGCTTTGAATCTTTTCCAGCCTTTCCTTCTCACGATTTCCCCCAGCGTTCATGATGTCGTTGAATTTAAACGTCCCTCTTAATGGCGTTAATAAAAATAAATAAATTGAAATGAAGTCAGATTGTGTATAGAAAATCTCCGAATCAGCGGGGCGGGGGGAATAATACATTACGGAAAATCTTTGTCCGATAGGGTGATCAATGTATCGAGGTTGGGAAACCTGAATAATCAAATAAAAATATGATGAAATTAATGATCGAAAAAACCGTCAGAATTAAACAGCCTGAATTGAACTTCTCACGTTTTGGTTTTGATTTGGCCTGGCCTACTATCTGCGACCTCAGGGACCACTTTGAGTATCATTTCGTAGTAGTTTTGTGTTTTGAAAGTTTCTGGGAAAACTAGAGCTCTGACTCCTACTTTGGCTAAGCAGTGTGCCAATTCGTTCGGTTGAAATTCAGGATTTATGGTAACCTTTATTAATAATAATAATAATAATTGTTAAAAGAGGACAAACACTGTATACTGATACACGTGTAGAATCTTCTAATATACATTTTATACAATGAGGAAAACGTCTATAACTATTTGAAATTTTGACTAAATTAAATTAGATGACCAAATTAAACGACCCACACGGTTATTAAGTAATTACCAAAATAAGTCCAGCTTTAATGGCTGCTAAGTGGGTCACCACCCATTCATACTTATTCGGACACCAAATCGCAATTCTGTCTGCTCTCTGAAGGTTTAGTGTCAAAAGGCCAGTCGATAACTTATCAATCTAAAAAAAGATAAGGTAGTAGAAATTCTTATTTTTTCTTTAATGATTTTTGTATAAGAAAATGCTATAATTGGGTTATTTTAAAAATTATAGTCCACTTATAACATGGAAATATCATAGATGAGACCACGCTTAGATGCTGTTGCAAATATTACTTACATCATTTTTCATTTCCACATGGGATTTTCGTATTCCTTGAGCGCAGTCAATCACTGCTAATCGATCACCAAAACGCTCAGGTGCAAGGTCAATCAGCTGACCAATTGTTGTTCCCAAAATGGGTCTTGAGTCCGTCACGTGTACATAACTCTGTCCTCTGCTATTTTGGCCATAACAAATACAATTTTTGTATGCATTTCATTTGAGCTATTATCGATTTTTGGCATCTTTAACACATAATTATTCTTAATGTTATTAATAGATCTGCCAAACAAAATTTAACGAAACCTACTTGATAGATGCACTGGTGTTTCTCAAATGACGTTTTGAACAGGTGGCTCCCAGCCGAGGTAAATTTATGTACTTTACGATATTAATATAAACGTTGGTCAGCGATTTCATTGTTATCGTATTCACTTCCTGATCGACGAATTTGCCAGTCTGCGATCTAATGCTAAAGGAAGGTAAGCTTACATTGGCAGTTCTGGTTAACTAAACAAGTTTTTAATAGAATGGCTCATATGCGTTGTATTTATCATCGACAAGGCGTTGAAACCCCACGGCATTATTTTATTATTTTTTTATAACAAACTTGATTAGCGACCACGCTGAAACCATATATGGAAAAAAGCACAGGGATTGGTCAAGGTGTTAGCTTTATTTACAGCTCGAACATGCACGTGATAGAGTAAAGTTAAACTGTAAAAAAAATCCTTAATATGAAAGCAGCATCGCAGTTATACAATTGAGGACACGATTGAGGTGTAAAAATCATGTTAGAAAGATTTGAAATTCTTATTCCAGAAACATGTACATGTATATGTATAATCAAGGGAAGAGGGGAAAATGTATGTATCAGTTGATCCACAACTTTATACCACAGTGGCAATCGGATTGCTATTGCCAGAGGCAAAAGTAATACAGCTGCATTTTAGGACAATTTTGGCATCAAAATACAAAAATGGCATCTTAATGTTATTAAGACATTGTCAAACGACATTTTACGAAACCTACTGGATACATGCACTGGTGTTTCCCATGCTGCAAGACACCGTGGATTAGATCTTCAGATCTTTTGATGAGGGTATCATGGGGCACATACATCTACATGTATATGGTTTGCATATTTGAACATATCTGACAAACTTGATTAATTGCGAACAGACGTTTGTAAGCTTTGATAGATAGCTTATGTGTTGTAGATACAGTATATTTACAATTTGAGAAATACTGTTGCATGCACGATGACCTCAACCAGTACAACCACTGTAATAATGGTTAGAATGTAAGACAAGGGATCTGAATTGCCAATTTAATATCAATATATTAGTATCAGTCTAACCGCAACTTTAATGTACTTTTGACTGGAAAGTCAATCGGATTGGAAATTGAGTAAATTCTTCAACAAATTTTCATTTGTCAGTATTCAGGCCCAAACTCTTGACCATTTCTTCTTGCATAACGTACTTCTGCACTTTCCCAATGGCTGTTAGTGGAAAACTGTTCACGAATTTGATGTATCTGGGAATCTTGAAATGTGCGATCTAAAATTGCATAGAAAGGCCACTGTTGCGTTTCTTGATATTTTACATTTGTTTATCATCTTTTACATTAGTTCCTTTTTTAGTTGATTAAATGTGCGTTTACACTATACCACAAACATTGTTATATACTGTAACAAATTAGTTTTTAACTCTTTGTAAAATTTCTTATATAACATCCACTCGATTATGTGGATCATCAATACCACAAGATGTTAAATCACATTCTTTCTTCCTATTTTCAAACGAGTTGTATATCTTTGCAATATAACACTTTTTGTCATATAGAGTACACGCACCTTATGGCTATAAGATGGTCATTCCTGAACATCATTACCTGTCCTTTGCAGAACTCCTTCACTTCATTTTCACTGATTGTTTCATTGGTCTTCGGCTTTATCCAAGCGCACAATTCTTCGCCCATCCTCTTATCTGGGACCCCAAAAACCTAATTAACCAAATCGGGAAGAAATTATGCCAGGGCCTGTTATGCTAATGTAAACATATCAAACGTTTACAATTAAACCTTACGTAGGCGACGCTTATTTTCGGATGAGTTATCAGATAATCTTCAATTTCTTTAGGGTAAATGTTTTCCCCACCTCTGATGACCATGTCTTTGAGTCTGCCAACGACAGTCAGGTAGCCTTCTTCTGTCAATGTTCCAATGTCTCTACAATGTGCAAGAAGCTCTGTTTCAACTTTCAACCAGTAATTTGTTGTTTCTTTGTCAAGAACTTTGTTGGATTTCCATTTTTATACATTTTCCAAGAAATTCCTATCATTGATGTACTTCTGTTACTAATAATATTTTAGCCAGAAACTTATTTTTCGCAAATTCGTTTAACTCGTTTTAGACTTCACTAACCCTGTGTGATACCATCGATTTTTTATCACTTCTTTGGTTTTTTCTTCGTCCTCCCAATAACCTTGTAGAACATTGTAGCCTCGAACGCAGATTTCTCCTGGGGTTCTCAGGGGGACAATGTTGTCCTTTCCGTCCACTATTTTCACCTCTGTATTCGGCACTGGCCTTCCTACGTGCGTATATCTCGTACTTACGTCGTCTTTGATGTCGTGAAAACTCACTGCCAAACCCGTTTCTGTTGCTCCATAACCAATCTGAAACACAACGAGAAAAACTACACAGTGTCCATAATTATTGTTGATGCTATAATTGTTACTGGTTGGTACATTCTATGGCATATAGCCTACCCTAATATCAGCATTGGTGAGTTTTTCCAAAGCTTCTTTCATGAGTTCCGGAGCACAAGGTGCACCTCCTATTCCAACTGTTGAACGGAAATAAATTACATCATTACTTCATGGAGGTATTTAAATTAAACATTAAGACAGCTATTCTAAATGGTAAATATTTTTGTAAATATATTCATTTATAAAAATTTTGAAATTTATAGTGCTCCAAACATCTTTTTAATGAATAATTTCCAAAATTACAAAATTCAAACATTTTTATGATTGAATGTTTTCCAATGGCAATAACTGTCACAATTTACGCATTGTTTAATTTAAATGTCTCCATTTAAAAAAGTAAATATAGAAGTGACTGAAAATTGACTCGTTTCCCTGTTTAATTGAATTTTTAAATAAATTATTTTTAAGAACAGCTCTATGAATAGCAAAATATTTTCTTTCATAAAAATCAATTTGAAAATTCAATTTTTCTCAACCCTGGATGTGTTAAAACGATGTTTTCTTAACAATCTTTAACAAATCAATCTGCTACACCAACAACGCCAACGACAAGATACATGCATATGATATTTGTTAGTTCAAAGGAAAACCATCTTTTCGAATCCCTCTTCATTTTTTTTAGTTTAGTATAGTGAACGATAAAAATATCGCAAAATTCTGGCCATATGTTGCAGTAAGTGCAACCTCTATGCTCGCAAATGTTCCTATCAGTAAATGACCTTATGTTGGAATTTTACTAGATATTTATCTCATAAATAGTGAAGTATAAAATCAATTACAGCCAATAATGATTGGCACAACTTACCATCCGTAATGCTCGACATATCAGTCTTGCTGAAGTTTGGGTGGTGCAAAATATCGATCAACATCGTAGGAGTGGCGTGAAATGTATTACATCTAAAGGTTATCGTCGGTTAGACACATGCCATTTTTTTCACTTTCTAATAATTTAAGTACGTGTATTAACTTTTCTCGTTCAATAGCTCGTAGGGAATATTCGACAGAATATCCAGGTGAGGGTAAGACTGCGCATGCGCCATTCGTGACTGTGTTCGTGCTAACTGCTACTGTTGCCATAGTGTGAAAAAGTGGCACGCAGCAACAGATTTTCTGGATCTGAAAAAGTTCAAAAAAAATGTCAAGGCATACTGCATTATATATGCTAACGTGTTTAGTACTTTAACATCAACTAATACATAGGCTTATACCGTAATATTATGACTTGAAAAAGGAATAATTGTATTCACCCATACCGGTTCACCTCGAGCAATGTTATTATGCAAGCAGATTCACTGATAACCATCAACATCGAGCAGTGTAAACAAATTACGAGCTCAGTCATGTCTTAATTTTAAGTTGGATTTTTATAAACACCAGGTCACTGTGCCCAACAAGCGAAAAACTGAGCATCTATTTGCTTTGAATACAACCGCTAAATAAATGTGTTTACCATGTTTACCTTGTTTACCATGTTTACCTCGTTTGCCAGCTTATAACTTGTTTTTTTTTAAGGTTTTTAAATCCTCCGTTTATTTATATAGCAAAATAAAGTTGATAAGAAGGCAAAAAATCAAAAAGGAACGCTTAAGGTGTTCGAAATTAAATTCGAACGTTTGAAAGTTTGAATTCGTGCGCGTGCGATTTTGGAGTTTTGTAAACTTTACTTTTTGATAGCCGTCAAACCCTCTATGGCTATACCGCTAAATTATATTTTCAAATTGCCAAAATTACAATTTTAATACTTTTTTTGACTACCAATAGCTAGTACGTCCAAACTGTCATTTTACTCGAGATGCAATTGTAAATTTGATGAGGGATTGGTATTTTACGCCATCATTGAAAAGTCATTGAAATGTCAGTGCAGTTGCTGAATGGTATGATGACGAGTTATTGGCATTTTACGCCATCTTGAAAAAACGCAATTAATTTTTTTTTTTTTTTCCAAAATGGAACGTCTTCCTATTTGGAAACTCACTTTCTGCGGTTGCCATGGTTGCACGTGCGCCACATCCTCGCGCGTCGGCACGTGACTCCGTTCAACCAATCAGCGCTCGCACGTGATAAGCGGCAAATTCAAAATCCAAACCAACGCAGCCATGACTATCCATACATGTATTTATGATGATAATAAAACAACTTTTTGGGTTTGTTTAGCAAATAAGAAATAATCGCAAACTCTTACCTCGTTGTTAAAATGCCCGGCTCTTCTCGCCATAATGAGACAATTATTAATCATCGCCAAATGAGTCAGGGTGGCAGCCTTGGGTTTTCCTGTAGTTCCCTGAACACAAATTCAAAATTTATAAATTGGTTAATTTGTGAAATATTCTGCACAAAATCTGTATTTTCATGACTAAGTTTGCGAACGTACGGACGTAAACTGAATGTTTGCGCAATCGTCGAATTGAATCTCGGTTTGCAACTTCGCCAACTGGTCCTTTTCTCGACTTCCCCCAGCATTCATCACATCTTTGAAATTAAACGTCCCTCTTGGTATTAACACACAAAAACATTAATATGGTACCCTTATTTTAAAGTAGCCATAAATCGAATATGTGCAATAAATTAAATTACGGCAAATCTTTGCCAGACATGGCGATCAAAGTGTCAAAATTTGGGTACCTACAAAACATTGAATAAGTAATGCTAATATCAAAAACAAAATGGGTTTTATAAGGTGCAACATTGATTCAAACTCACGTTTTACTTTTGACTTGGCCTGGTTTACTATCAGCTACCTCGGGCACCACACTCCGTATCATTTCGTATTATTTTTGGGTTTTGAAACTTTCTGGAAAAATCAGGGCTTTTACTCCGCATTTCCCCAGGCAGTATGCGAATTCTTTCGGTTGGAAAGCAGGATTTATCGTTAACTAAATGTTTAATTAATTTAGATTTAGATCGTTGTAACTCAGCTATAGATAAACATGTAAGAACCATGTATGCATTGATGATAAAGTTCAATTGAATTGGTGGTGTTGCACAGTGATATGTCTCTAACACTGATGATGTATTTCAAGTGGGTTCCGAATTATGATTATTTCAAAGCAATATGATAGTTACCAAAATAAGTCCAGCTTTGCTGACTGCCAAATGAGTCAGTATCCATTCGTATTTGTTAGGACACCATATGGCGATTCTGTCCCCTCTCTTGAGATTCAGAGCTACCAGTCCAATTGCCAAGTTATCAATCTAAATATAGTCAATTATAAAAAATTACTATTTGACGTACATTTATCAAATTTTGAATTGATTTAGCGAGTTTCGCAAAACGATATACGAAAATAAAGCGCAGAATTGAAAAAAAATTCTGAAGATAGATTTATTTACTCAATGAGTATGGTCTAGATGGACATAAAAGCAAATACACAAATTGCAATATTATTTAATACTTAAATATATTTTTCAAACGAAGTTCATTCGTTCAATTAATAACTAATAATTATTTTAAAATACCATTAAGCAACAAAAATAAGAAAATATAGAATTGAAAATGTAATAAGAAATGCCTTTTGCAGGCTTTACAAAAGTATAAGTTTTATGTTATCACAGAATGACAATTTATTAATCTAGAATAACGACGCATTAAAAGAATATTTATTGTTGTTTTTACTCACGTCTTTTTTCAGTTCTACAAAGTTTTTCGATATTCCTTGAGCACAATCAACCACAGCCAATCGATCGCCAAAGCGGTCAGGGGCAGCATCGATGAGTTGACCAATCGTAGCTCCAAGGATAGGCCATTGATCTATGACATGCAGGTAACTGGCTCCTTTGCTAGTTTGTTTGAGTTGCAGACATCAAAATTATCAAAATCTACACATATTTATTCAATTGGTACAGCTGAGTAATATAATTAATTACATGTACAGTATGTTTTAATTTAGGTAACCAAAGTGTTTGATCGCCTTTTTTTTGTACAAGTAATTAAACTAATTTACCTAAAAGTAAATCAAACTGCAAATTTGTTAATCACGTATTGATGTTCATTGCACCAAAATAATAAAGTCGAAGTTGTGTCTATGTGTGAATAACTAGTGTCAGAGTTCAAGATTAGTATAACAAAGTGTTACAGACACTTGATTCATTTGTTCAATATTTACTCAATATATACAGTATACATGTATATGCATGTATAAATGAGATAATCGTCAAATTAAATTAACTGAAACCTACTTGATGGAGGATATTGTTAATGCACCAGTGGTCCCCAAATTGCGTTTACAGAAGGTGCCTCCAAGTCGACATAAACAGTACTTTCCGTTAACATAAAGTTTTGCCAGGGATTTCATCTTGCTTGTGTTACTCAATGCACTCACTGCGGTACAATGACAAGAAATACACACACACGAAGCATTTTTAGGATAGCCTTGATACTTATAATTAGGAAATCCTGTAGTTTCAAAACATTCAGACTGTGATAGTGAATGACTTTTGATTGGCCAAAGACCAGATCCCCCTGACAACTAAAAAAAGGCTCTCAAGGTGAAAGCTGTTCATTCTCAAAACAACGGAGTCAAGTGCTGCAGGTTAAATTTTTTGACTTTGAATCGTGAGCTATCGCGTGATCTCACTGCTGCTTCATTTGGTTAACATAGCAAAATGCACCATAAAAACCCAGGCTGCATACAAATTCAGCTTGTTTAATAACAAAGGGAATAGCCTACATCGAAGATCACATGACCAAAATCACTTATAATAACAAAAGAATTTTAAATATCATTAATTTTTCAACAAAGAACCAGCTGCAGTTTTGCCTACCGACCTCAACATAGTGAATAATTTTAACATTTCAATTTAATTCACAACCACTACTTATCTTTAATTAGGAAATGTACACTGAGAAGGTATTAGATTGAGCCAACATCCCCTAAACACAACATTATGATACCTGAATTTAATGTTAGAGACTAGAAAGGATTTTCTTATTTGTAAATATATTTATTTAGTGAAGGCATTTACATTCTGCATAGGAAATCTTACATTAGAATATCATTTTTTCCACATAATATGAATAATTCATCGAATACATTCAACTTGTTTAAAATCTTGCTTACTTGGAAGCTCGCTCCTTCAATAGATTCTTTATGAAAAATTCGCCTGAAATTATGAATGCAATCGTTTATAATTTCTGGATTGTTTGCGCACTGTAATTTAAATATGGCACGTTGCCCACCTGCTTTATATGAAGAGCGAACAAGAGGACCACTGGCTGTATACGCAAATCCTAAACTATTACCAACTTCTTCCCAATGTTTGAATTTGTCCGGTGTTACATACTCGACAACCTGTGAACATGTGATCATATTTTACAGTTACAAATATACAAAGTGAATAGATTTACAGAAATTGACATTTTCCCCCTATTAGAAATGGCAGTTATTTTTGACATTCTTACCCTGACATGACCTCTAGTTGGTTGCATGTATTGTCCTAAAGTTACACAGTCAACACCAACTGCTCTCAGATCTGCAATTTAAATAAAATATAATAATAAAACCCTTGAATAGATTAACATATTAAAAACAGGGTAAGATACTTGCCTTGCATTGTTTTATTGACTTCATCATCTGACTCTCCGAATCCCAACATAATCGATGATTTAGTAATCATGTCGGGGCGAATTTCTTTGACATGTCGAAGTACGCCCATCGATTGTTTATAATTTGCCCGTCTGTCCCTGACCCTGTTATAGACAATAATAACACAATTAAAAACATCATTTTTTGGTAGAAAACATTTTGAGTTTACTGGATCTAAACATTTACTGTAAATATCTAACAATTTGAGAAAACTGCCCATTGTCAAGGAATGCTGTTATCAATATTGTTATGTTAAAAAAATACCCTTGAAAGTCTTCAACTGCTTCGATATTGTGGGCATAAACATCCAAACCCGAATTGACAATGGTTTCCACTGCTTTTGTGTCTCCTCGAAAATCTGGCGTCAAACACTCCACGAGTATTTTTGGATTTCTGATAAAAGCAAACATTTTAGCACGAAGCGAAAAGTCAAACTGGCAGTCTGAAGCCAATAAGCACATACTGTTTCTTCAATTCTATGACTGTCTGTGCAAAATGGGCTGCGCCACCATCGGGTAAATCTGTAAGTGGCAATAATTAAGCTTAGAATTTTCTCAAACATTTCATTTTGACATTTTTCAGAAAATGCATGAACGTTACCGTCTCGATCAACCGATGTAAGCACCACGTAGTCCAAGCCCCATGCTGCGATAGCTTTAGCAGTGTGCGATGGCTCGTTCGGATCAGGAGGCTTAGGTTTTCGGGATGTTTTCACTCCGCAGAATCTGCACGCTCTGGTACATTCGTCACCCAACAACTAGCAACAAGGAAATTTCGAAAACGTGAGTTTTAAAAGATGTTTTCTTTTTAAAACTATTTCATTTCTACATGTCAGCGTAGCTACCATTATATTCGCTGTT